>LFZO01001199.1:0-11286 GCA_001578225.1 Pseudocercospora musae | reverse complement strand
TATTAAGATTAGTATAGCCCTTCTCTTACTAATTCTACCTTCTTAATCTATAATTTCTTCTATAAATCAAACCTAAACAAACTCTAGAAACAAGCTCTTTCTTTAATCTAAAAATAATAGTTTCTAGATAGCTATCTTCCTTGGTTAGTAGATCCCTAGCTCTACTAGGCCTATTAGTTTTGAAGGTTACTAAAAACTTGGTATAGATTCCTACTCTATAGGGCTAATGACTTCCTTAAGTCCTTCCTAACTATTATAACCTATAGATTAGGGTATTAGTAGTACTAAGTACTAAATCTAAGGCTTATCTAAAGGTACTTAAGACTTAGGCTTATCTATTCCCTTTATACTCTAAGCGATCTAATACGCTTTAAGCAAGTATACCTTACTAGGTTCTTTTATAGCTTATATGTATAGGGCTTCTTTGTACAATGTGTATAGGTCTACCTCAAGTCTCCCTCTCCTATTTTGCCTCTTCCTTCTAGGACTAGACTTATAGGTTTAGGAGTAACCTATACTACTTTAGTCTTTCTACCTTCTAGTTGCAAACCCGGGCTTATAACCTATCGAGCTAAGGAGGGCTAATAGGTATAAATGGATTATAAACTACAATAGAAGCTATAGGGAATAGTAGGGGCCAAAGTAGGAATAGCAAGTGTATTATTGTTATTGTTATCTATAGGTTAGAGCTAAACCTAAAAGGTGTTAGCTTGGATTAGTCACATAACAGTTATTATGTAATCTAGTCTACCTTGGCATCCCTTGCTAGGTTACTAACTAGACTATATATTCTAACAATTACGGCTTTAGCTAATATAGGCTTAGCGGCTTCTAGCTATTCGAATATGCGTTTAACTACCTAATAATGTATTACTATATTGTATTAGAGGCTAGCGAAGGAGAGTACCTATACGTAGTACTAGCTACGAACCTAGAGGCGACGACGTCGTCGATAGAGCTAAATCTCTCCTACCTACCGGCGCTACCTAGGAAGGTAGTATAAGGCGCCTAGGTAAAAGGAGTCTAGCTCTCAGGCGACTAGCTATTTAGAAAACTGTCCGGACTACCTATCGAGCCTAGCGTAGCTACAACTAGTATAAGAACCAATACCGAGTCGATAGGCTAACCTTTCTAGGGAGGGAATCTACCCTAGGGATAAGGACCTAGAGTAGTAACCTAGGACTAATTATCCCGAAGAGAAGGAAGGAATAACTAAAGAGGAGGTTTCAATAACTACTTAAAGGAGGAGGGAATATAGAGGATAAAGCACTTAGTAACCCTATAGATCTATAGCCCTTAGGGGAGTATAGCCCTAGACTTGTCCCCTAGGCCCTAGCTTCCCCCTAGGGGCACTAATTTAGTTCTAAAGGCTAGGTATCTAACACAAACTACTCCTTATACCGTATATAAGGCAGCCTATAAAGAACACCTAAGTATAGAAACCAATATAGGAAACCCGAATTCTAGTAGTATAGGTTATGTAACTAGATACTAAGTAAGGGTAGGGATAGTTTATAGCTTAGTAGAGAGCTAATATAGAAGTTAACTAGAAAGTAGGAGGAATAGTAATAACCTATATTTAAAGGGGAGGGAGGAAGGGGAGGAAAGGGATAGGGGTACTACCCTATTCCCTAAACTAGATTTCCCTCCTACCTAGTTTAAAGCTATAAAGGAACGAGTTAATAAAGGATACTAAATTAGAGGATGTAGACACGATCTAGTTAAGGAGATAGAGATATAGGGAACCTCTTAAAGTTCAAAGGACTAGTATAAACAAGGGTAGGGCTTAGTATCCCTAACGGCATAATAGAGCGTAGAGGTTTTTAACGCCGTACAAAACCGGTAGGGGCTTTAAGGAAGCTAGGAAGGTAGAGTAAAGGGCTTTTTCCCTCCTAAAGAACACTAGAGATAGCTACTTGTCTATAGGTTAGAATAGTATAGCAATATGAAATCTATCTATCTATATTGTATTAGAATACACTATAGTTAATTATTAAATTATAGAAGTCGATATAGCGATTTTTTTAGTATAAGAATTAATATAATTGTATTGCTATATATTGTATATTAGTTCGATAAAGTATCGAGGTAAAACGCTAATATGCTTACAAATCCACGCTAACGAAAGCGTATAAGGTCGAAAGGGTAGCTATAGACGTTAGAGACCTTAAGAAGCTACTAGATTACGCCTAGTATTCTAATCTTGTACTAGTCTATAACCGTTAAGAGAAGGATTATTAGTAGCGTTATTCGAGACCTTAATAAGCTAGCAATTAGTATATAATTGTAATAGGTTTAGTATATAATTATAATAGATAAAGTATAGCTAAAACAGGCCTATTCTAATCCTTATTTACTAAGTAACTATACTCGTAGATAGTAGTATAAACTATAGATCTTAATAGCGATATAGAGGCTATTCTCGTTACTATAACTACTATAATAGTAGTAGTTATTAGCGCTAAATATATTAACGATAATAGTAGTAATAAGGAGCTCTAGTTATACTAAGAGAGTAAGTCTTTTTATAAGTACTAGATATAGTAGTCTCGGTATAATAGACTATATAAACTACTATAAGAATATACTAAGAATAGGTTTAATTTTAATACCTATCTAGAGACTAATATCTAGAATAACTTCTAGTTTATAAGAGCTAAGTTATTAGAGCTTACTAAGCTACTAGATATTGCCTTAATCTAGCTACTAAGAGGTCTTAAATTACTACTAGAAATAGTACTTTATATAGTATATAAGAGATTATCTAGTCTAGGCTTCTAGAAGGACTTAGATAATATATTTAGCTACTTAGTATTAACTATCTTATATATATTTAATATAGTTGTATATTAGATAGTATTATAATAGAAGAGCTTCCTATATTTTAACTAAGTATAGCTTACAAAGTAGTACCTTAGATAGCTAGTAATATTACTAGAACTCTTAGTTAGAGTAATTAGTATTTAGGAATACATTAATAGTATAGTACGAAAGATTATAAGACTATTACGTAACTAGCGAGTATTCTATAATAGCTATAAGTACTAGTATAGTCTTAAATTCTAGGATATATAGCTACCTAATAGAATATTACTTATTAATAGCTTATATCTAGACTCTTAGAATAATAGCTAACTAGTATACGAGTCTAAGATTAACTAGCTATAGCTCGAGTTATTTAGAAATAATTCTCTCTAAGATAAGCTCTTTCTCTTTAGTAATATAGTATATAGATAGATTAATAGTATTATTAGATTATAGAAGTTAAAGAGAGGTAAATATTATAAATATATATAGATATAGATTACGAAAGAATAGTTAGCCCTATAGTAGTTAGTTAAATAGGGATTTAGTAATATAACTAATAACTAGTATTTCTTCTATTATAAGAAGGATCTTAGAATAGGCCTAATATCTATAGGATCTTAGAATCTTATAGTAGTATTACTAACTAACTATCTAGTATATTATTATAGAAATAAGGTCGCTACATACTATATATTATTAATATCTAGTATTCGCGATTATTTAAATACTTAGCTATCTCTAGAATAACTATAATATACTATAATTCTAGATTTAATAGACGTAACGATTATAGATAATAGATATAAGGTTAGAAGTAATATTAAAGATATAGATAAGGTTATTATTAATAATAGTAAGAAAGATTAGTAATAGATTAGTAATAAGGTTTAGATATATATAATACTAAGGTTTATATATTCTCTCGCTACTATTTAAATATAATATAAAATATAAAAGAAATAGATATATATAGTATATAGTACTCGATTAGAACTACTCGAATTACTAAAGAAGAAAGAGAAGAGAGGTATCTAAAGAGAAGATATATACCTATAGACTAAGATAGACTAGAGTAGCCTATCTTAGCCTATTTCGACTCTAGATAGGCTAACTAGGTCCGTAATTATAATATTGCCTCCCCCTTCTTCCTTAGTCTATATTCTAGAGGCTAGAGAGGAAAAACTTTACTTATAGTCTATTATTATATATAAAAACGCTTTATTATTATTTTAAAAGCTTACTTAGATACTAATAACGCTATCGCCGTAGCCGGTATAGGATTTTAAGACTTCTAAGCTTACTTAATTTAATCTCTTTTGTAATATATTATTATATATACTAACTAGATATAATTTCTAGTACTACTACTACTACTATACTAGCGCCTAGCGCTAGTAATAGTTAAGGGTAGTCGACCCTTCTTAAGGCAATTTAGACTAATTTAGTATAGTAGTTCCTATTTCTCTATCGTTAGAGCCCGTTCTAGTTATTACTAGCCGTATTTGTATTACTTTAAGGCTTTTTAGTCCATTGTAGCCTAATAGCGCCTCGTATAAAGTTTAATAGTAATCTATACCTTAATTATACTAATATTATATAGAGCTATACTAGTAGAAGCCGTATTATTCTTCCCAAAGCCTTATATCTATAAATCGACCTATCTAACTATAAGGAGGACCTTACTAACGAGACTAAGTACTTCGACTATCTAAAGTATACTACTTATAGCTTAGGCTACTTCTAAGTAAGTCGTTTTAGTTCGAAATAGGTCGAGTAGGGCTAACTAGTATCTAGACTCCTATAGAGTATAAGCCTTTAATAAAGGTAACTAATAAATTGTACTAGAAGGCCCTAGACTATCTAACTAATATAAAGAAGGCTAAAGAAGCCTACTAGGCGTATATCGTAGTCTACGAGAAGGTTAAGAAGTACGTCTTATTCTATATAGAGTCGAATTATACTAATTAGGATCCTTAGGAAGTATACGCGCTTCGAAGGTATTAGTAATCTCTATACTTCTATAGGTAAGGCCGAGTTCGATACTTTAGTTTATCTTAGCTCCCTTTACCTTAGTCTAGTCTAACTAACTCCTCTAGGTTCCTAGAAAGATCGCAATACTACGATAAGGAAGTAGATAGAGCGTAATCTAGCTACTAGTATCTATATATCTCCTTTTAATCCATTTTAGCCCTAGCTAACCTAATTTTACTAAACTCTAACTAAGAAGCGTAAGTACGTTAGGAATAGCTACGTCTCGTTCCGGAAGAAGATAAAAGGACTTAAGAGGGACTAGTAGGAGGTCTTAAAGGGTCTAAGTACCTAGCTTTAGCTTTATATAGGTTAAGTTAAGGCGTTCTAGCGCGGGCTAGCCTATATACCTACTAGCGAGGCCTATATAGCTCTTATAAGTTACTTAGCTAGTTAAGGAAAAGCCGAGTACTAACGATCTAGCTAGGAAGTTTATAATCCTTCGTAAGGTCTTTTAGAGCTAGTAGGTCGATAAGGATAATTTTAGGCTCTAATAGGGCCGTCGTAGATCGAGAAGGCCTATTTATATACTAGTATAAGTCGAGTCTAGAGTTAGAGGTTCTAGATCCTCCCTTTTAGCCTATTTTAGGCTATTTAGGTCCCTTTAGTAAGGAGTTAGCTAGCTATATCCTAAATGTATTTAATCGAGGCTTAGTATCCTCGAGTTTGGCTACGTAACCTCCTCCTATCCTACTTAGTCCCGTTTTGTATCTACTATATCTCGCCTATAGGCCTCGTAGGTAGTTTTCGGTAGTCTATCCTATAGTAGGATTAGGTAGATCTAGGGAGCCGGCGTATTGCCTAATATAAGAGCTCGGGGCCTATTATAGAAGAGGAGAGTTAATTTAGTATTAGAAAGGCTCCTATCTATACTACGTTTACCTACCCTATAGTAGTATACGTCCTATACTATTAGGATTAGGTACTACCTTACGTTTACGTTCCTCTAGGGCCTTCTCTAGTCCTCTATCTATCTAGCGAACGCCTTAAGGACTACCTTACTTAAGTACTCTACTAGCTTCTAGATATTCTCCTCCTCTCTATATCCCTTCTAGGATATAAGGTATTCCTACTTCCCCTTAGGATCCTTTTTCCTCTAGAGGATCCTTTCGACTTTATATACGTCTAGATTAGCTATCCTTACCTTAGGAGGATCCTACTAATTCCTATAGATTAATTCTAGCTCGAGATAGTTCTTAAGAAGGAATATATAGAACGTAGAGTAGATATTAAAATCCTTAGGTAGCTTAAGGTAGTACGCTATATTATTAATAACCTTATATATATAGAAAGGCCCTATATACTTATAGTCTAGCTTCTTCGACTAGTAGACTATATTAAGGAACTTTACGTTAAGGTAAATCTAGTTACTAATAGAGTAGACCTTAGGTTTCTATTCCTTATTATACTATCGCGCCTAATATTCCTTCGTCTTCTCTAGCTAAGCCTTTAGGCTATCTTAGATATCCTTTACTCTAGCTATAAGTATCTTAGCTTAGGATAACTTCCCTTCTACTTAGAATATTTTAGGCTCTCTAGAGTAGGGAGGATCCTAAATATTATACGTCTATAAGGGCGTTACCCCTATTACTATATACTAACTATCGTTATATACGAACTTAGCTAAGCTTAGGAGGCGTAACTAGTCATCCTACTTAAAGTTATAGTAGATACGTAGATACTACTCTATAGTCTAGTTCTAGCGCTTAGTTTAGCTATCTATCTAGAGATAGTAGATAGTACTAAGGCCTCTATAGACTCCTATATAGTAGTAGAGGCTACTCTAGAACTTAGAGATAAGGATCGGTTCCCGATTAGACGTAATAGACTATAGAATACTATATAGATAGATAACCTTTCTTAGAAAGATATCTACTAATTCTTCTACTATAATCTCCTTCTAGTATATAGTATAATAGGCTATCTTAGAGTATCTATCTACTACGATAAGGATACTATCGTAGGTTTAGTCTAGGATAGAGCTCGGAGGTAGGTCTATAACGAAGTTAAGAGTTAGGTCCTCCTATAGCGCCTTAGTAGGTTTCTTAGTATATAGTATCCTATATAGTAGATATCTCTATCGCTCTACTTAGATATATACCTTATAGCTTCGCGTATAACCCTTTATATAGTACCTAACTATAGGCTAGTAGTATCCTCTCTAGACTAGCTATTAGATCCTTTCGAATCCTAAATACTCTAATATAGGATCGTTATAGTAGAGTTAAAGGATCTCTAGGTAGAGTAGGCTAGCTAGTATATATATCGAGTCCTAGTAGAAGAGGAACCCTTAGGATTCCTTCTACTACGCTAGTTACGGATAGTATAATTCCTCTATACTCTAGAGAGCTATTATAATCTTAATTGCCTTAGCGTTAGTCTCTAGTACTTTCGGAATAGTATTTACTAGACGTCCTAGTAGGTTAGGTTAGGTTAGGTTTAGGTTAAAACCCTAACCTAACCCGATTGTCTAGATCTAATTTTAGGGAACTAGAAGTTTATCTAGGTTTATCTATAGAAATTGAATAGGTTTATAGCGAAAAATAGAAATATTAGAAAGATAGAAATTACGAGATATCGAGATATAGAATATTATTATTTATGTATACTACTATTATCGTAGTCCTAAAGGACAAAGTAGTTATTTCTTCTATATATACTACTAGTATTGTAGTCCTTAAAGATAGAGTAGTTATTTCTTTCTATAGTATAGTACTAATAGCTATCCTTCTAGTCCTTTATTACTTATAGTAGTTCTTATATAGATTCTCGCTAAGGTCTATATCTCTAATAAAGATACTATAGGGCTTTAGAAGTAAACTTGGTATAATAATGTCCTTCTACTAAATAGTAATATACTTAGTATAAATAGCTAGTAGGTTAATAGCTATCTAGAGTTAGTATATATTAAGGAAGTTAGGAAGTAATATATACTCGAAAAAGGTCGTAAGGTATACTTTAGACTTATACTATATAGGTACCTTAGTAGTTACTACATTTCCTTAGTATTCCTTAATATTCGTCTATCCTATATAGTCCTACGCATTTTCCGTATACCTATTCGGCTCTATAGTATTTTGCAATATGCCTAAATTGTCTACATTTAAGGCATTATATAGGTCTCTACTTTAGGTTAAATTCCTCTATAGTAAGGAGGGTACCTTAGGATACTAGGCCTTTCTAGATGATTTCCCTTGCCTAAGCTAGGCTCTATATATTCAAGATAATAGAGGAGTGTATCTTGCCTTCCCTAGCCTTTAGGCTTTTTAGCTAGGCTATCTAGGATATCTTTAGATTCGGGTAGAGTCTTCTATTCTCTTCCTAGATCTTATAGATATAGCTTAGGTCCTTAGGGTTATATCCTATAGTCCTAAAACTATGAATTAGTACCTAGTATATTAGGGCCTCTACTATAGTACTAAGGAGTATCTTTTATATCTATCCTAGTTTACTTATTATCCTATGTTTAGTAGGCTTAGATACTATAAAGACTCTTAGGTTACTACTCTCTAGTTTCTTAATAGTAATTACTCCTAGGTCTTTGAGTTCCTATAATATCTCTTAATTAGTAAGGCCCTTTATTTTTTCTTACTCTTCCTTATAACTAACTCTTACTATAATTACATAACTTTCTAGGGGGATTCTCTATATACTTAGTATAGCTAGCTAGCCTTAGGAGGTAGCCTATGCCTATGTTTTTAGTTTAGGTATCTTTATAGTAGTTTAGAGGTTCTATATATACGTTTAGAGGATGTTAGTAGTATTAGTATCCTTTAGCTAGTATAGGAGCTATGTTTAGGCCTACTAGAGGAGGGAGAGGAGGGTTAGGAAGTCTAGGGCCTAGGAAGCGTCTAGTACCTTTTAAATATTATCTATAAGGGCTTAGAGGTTCTTTTGTATATTACTATTCGTTTTTAGCTAGTTAGGCTAGTCTTTTAGGCCTTTAGGGCCTAGTTTAGGTACTAGTTATCCCTTAGTCTAGCTTAGGGATAGAGGCTAGATCCCTCCCCCCTCTACCTTTCCTTAGAACTACTATCGCTATTTTGTTCGTAGAGAGGTGTATCTGTATCTACTATACTCGTAGGCGCTCGCGCCTTAGCCTAGGAGTTAGGCATGTTTTTTAGATCTTTATATAGTCTAGTAGCTAAGATAGGATACGACTATCCTAATTAGTCTACTTTAGCCTATCTAGGACTAATTAGTAGCGCTCCTCTTTAGTCCCTATAGAGTCTAGTATTACTTGCTTTATTTTTTGCTAGATATACTCCTCTACATCCGAATATCTAGTATATTATTTCTATTAAATCTACTATCCCCTCTCTATCTATTCCTTAGCTAGGGCTATCTTTTTTTCTTCTATTATATAGATATAAGAGGCCTACCTAAAGATACGGTTATAGTCTATAACCTATTAGTTATAATCTACGCGTTCCTTGTCCTCGAAGATATAGAGGTTCCTAGACCTAGGAATAGCTAAGCCTATTAGTATCGAGGATAGTCTAGTAGGGATTACGTTTAGCTAAGTATCCTCTTATTCTATAAGGAGGGAGGCTTCCTAAGCTATATCGGATATCCTTTTCCTAAGATAGGCTAGTTCGAGGCGTTATTCGACCTATTTAGCCTATTCCTCCTTATACTAGAGCTAGACTACTAGGGCCTCGCTATCGAGATCGTCTTCCGTATCGCCCTATCCCTCGTCGCTATTAATAGTATATCCTAGCGAGTCGTTAGCTAGGATAGAGGAGTTATTATCGTATTCGGTATTAGGAAAGTTCTCCTAGTTATTGTTCTAGCTAAATAGATTCGATATCGAGGCCTTTGTTTTCTTCTATACTATTTTAAGTACTATATAGTATACTTTAGAAAAGCAATTCGTATATAAAATGGATAGGTATACGTAGTATATAGTACTCGATTAGAACTATTCGAATTACTAAAGAAGGAAGAGAAGAGAGGTATCTAGAGAGAAGATATATACCTATAGGCTAAGATAGACTAGGGTAGCCTATCTTGGCCTATTTCGACTCTAGATAGGCTAACTAGGTCCGTAATCGTAGTACAAAAGAGGATTAGATAGTTCTTCTACTATAGTGAAAGTACTTTAGGTTACTTATAGATATTATAGTAATAGAGTAGATAAAGAATAGTAGAATAAACGAAAAAAGATAAAATACTAAAGTTCTAGTAAGTCTAATAAAGTAATCTCCAATACAATATTATAACTAATAGTATATAAATAATAGTAATAAATCTCGAAGAGTTCGTCTTAGATAGTCTAGTAGGTTAGATATAATCTAAGAAATTGGATCCGGGTTTAGTTTCTTAGTAGGAACTAGACGATTAGTATAGGGTTAGGTTCTAGGACCTATACTAACTTTAGGTTAGAACCTAGACTTTTTCTAGATTATATAAGCGTTACTAAAAAAGCTAGCTATACTACTAGCTATATAAAGAGAGCTTTACTTTCGTACTACTTAGTAACCCTTCTATAGTATCTATCTATTATCTAGGTCGCTATTACTATAGAAACCTTACGTAGATTACGTTATAAATTTTAGAGCTATATTACTAATTCTTATCTTACGAAAACTTCGATATTAATATCCTATAATAACTACGTAAGATAGCTCGCGATAAGCATACTACTTAATCTACTATCTATAGTAGTACTTAGTAACTATATTAAGGCGACTATAAGCTTAGTAACCGTATCTATAACGCGGATAATAAACATAGTAATCGCGTACCGAGCCTAAAGCGTTATAAGACAAAAGAGGCGTATTCTATCTATAGGAAGACTATAGTAGATAGAAAACGAGTCGTATAGATATCTAAGACTAAATAAGCCTTAAGAAAGAAGAAAAGAGTAAAGTAAACTATATTCCGATAGTAGCTAGAGAAGTAGAAGGAGAGACCTAAGTAGGATAAAGCTATATTTTAGTAGAAAAGTAAGGCCGAATAAGAATAGAAGCTATCTAGTCTAAAACTAGTCTTCTTATAGTAGAGGAATAGAGGGTTAGTATTACTATAGCTAGCTATTTAGCTAGCCTTATTAAATTTATTATTAATCGAATACTAATATAATCTAGGAAAGAGATTAAGGTAAGGGACGAAGAGAATCTATACGATAAATAAATAGTAGTAGATATTTTAACTAGTATTAGCTAGTAACTAGGATACACTTGACTACCGAGTTAGGTAGGGGCCTCGATTAGTATATATAGCCCTCTTCCTACTAGGGAGAGACATTATTAACCTTCGTTTAGTATACATTACTAGTTACATTTCATGTGCCTCTACTATAGAGCTCTAATTACTACTATATGCCTCTATAACTATTACGATAGTTAGTCCGCCTAGTATAGCTATCTATAGCCTAATGGGTTATGCTACCTATAGTCCCTTCCTATACTACCTAGCCCTTAGGTTTGTATAGGTTTAGGTATTACT
>LFZO01001198.1:0-11291 GCA_001578225.1 Pseudocercospora musae | reverse complement strand
AGTAGGCAAGGTAGTTAGAGGGTAACAACCATAATACTAGTATACCCTAGAGGAAGGAAAACAAAGAAACGAGGAAGAATAATAGTTGTAAATAGGATAGGAGGGAGGTTTTTACTAACTAAGTTGGTTTCCTACCTAGAACAATATATAGAAATAGACCTACATAGGCCGAAAGGCACTATAATAGGCAAATGAAATATCTATCTATCTATCTATATAGTAGACGCTATCGCCTTCTATAGTATTATCTCGCCTCTACTTAGTATCCGTAATAGTCCGCTTCTACGCCTATTTAGCGAGACCGATCCTAAGGCGAAGAATACTACTATAATTAAGCGACTCTACTAGCTTATAATAGTAGACGAGAGATTACTAGGCTACGAGATTATTCGCTAGTATAGTAATATTAAGCTACCGAAGCTATACGACCGCGTATTCGAGTCTCCTAACTTAATACTCGCTCGTCTAGGTAGTACCGCTAAGGCGATTACTAATAAAGCTATAGTCGCTCGAGCTATTACCGACGCTATATACAATATCGTCGCCTAGAACCCTTACGTCCGCATAATAGACTATACTACCCTAGGTATATATTCTATCGCGATATATAATAATCTATAGAACCGTATACCGACTATAGTATACCGTTTTATAAGTTAGTCTATTTTCTCTTATACTACTAACTCTTCTCTAGATATTATCGATAAAGCGAAGGATTAGGTCGGCGCTAACTATCTAGAAGCGTATACTGTATACGAATTTATCTAAAAGGAGTTAGACGTAGCCGAGTTCTCGGTCCTATTACTACCTCGCCCTATAATCCCTACTATACTATCGTCTCGTCCTATCGCTACTCCTCTACCTACTATCCTCCTAACTTCGATAGCGGCGTCGACTATAGACGTAGATGCCGGTACTAGTAACTATTCTAATTCCGATTAATCTATAGGATCGCTTAGTACCTCTAATATAGATCGTTCCCTCCTAGGCGATATAGATACTATAGGTAAAGGTAACCTTAGGTCTAAAGAGTATAGTAAGCGAAAGCGTTCGCTATCTAAGCAATCGGCAACCGAGGATACTAGCAAGCGTATACGTATAGATAAAGTAGCGTAGTTATATAGGTATAGTAGTTTATTTACTATCGTTCTATATAGAGGATACTACAAGTAGGTACTATATCTAAACGAGCGTCGATAGCGATTTAGTCTACCCTATCTCTATCGAAGTAGTAGATACTTAACCTATATCTTTTAGCGATAAACCTAATTCCTATAGCTACTATAATCGTACCTCGGAATAGATTAGTTACTAGATATCTATTACTAACGTAAGTATCGAACTATCTAGCTATTTAGTCCTTAGGAGTTCGAGCCTTCTATCTTCTCCTAGGTATATACTCTTATATTCTAGCCTTTAGACTATTTAGTATTTCTAGGTAGGAGTATTTCCGTTCGGTATTTAGGTAGATTACTATAGGGTTTGAGTATCTTAACCTTAGAGTCGTTTAGTCCCTAGGCACTTTTACCGTTCGGTATATTATACTTTAAGCTCTTTAATATTTCGGCCTTAGGTCTTTTAGCGTTTAGGCATTATTGCTTAGGGTTTTCGTATTCGAGGACTTTTATACTTTAGTATTTTAGTCGTTAGGTAGTTAAATATTTCTACGTCGTATTATTATATATAGTATTTTAGTATACTAGCTATTAGGTACTTTAGTATTCTTCTATCTTAGTTTAGTATATCTACTTTCTCGTATTTACGTATCTAAGTATTTCTAATCCTAAGTATTTTAATAGGATATTTCGATATTCTAGCTCTTCCTTAGTTTCGTATTTAGGTATTTAGAGCCTCTAGGTATTTAAGTATCTAGTAGTCGTCGAACCTATATAGTTTTAGTAATAAGTTTATATATATTAGTTTAGAGTTATTTCCGGATTAAGAGTACTATATTTAAAGGAAGGTATCTAACGTCGAGTTTTTAAGAATATATATCGTATATCGATTATATAGCTACTTCGTATACTTACTAGACCTATATCCTATTATTATTGTTATAAATTCTATTATAAGCCCGTTCCTTCGCTAATCCGAGTATAGCTTAAGGCTACTAGCTATCTACTATTAGACGCGCGACTACTTTACCTTATCTTCTACTATTACTAGTAGTATAAGGACGCCTTTGTTATATCTACGTTTACTATACTATCTAGTATAATATACCGAGTATAATCTAGACTATTCGAGACTATGCCCTAGACGTCGATAATCTATACCGTTATCCTACTCCTAGTAACCTTGTCTAATATCTCGATATATCGTCGAGACACGCCTACCCTAGATAGTACTATACTTCCTATACGCCGACGGCATCGTTTACGTATACTACTACTAATACTATATAGCGCTATACCTACCTAGAGGCTCTAACTAAATACGCCCTATTCCCTACGACCTACCGAGACGTAGGATCTCGCGCTAGATTATCCGAGATATAATATCTATCTAGTACCTATCTATCTAGTACTACTACTACTACTATACCTATATAAGTATAGTATAAGCTATCGCGTCGTCGAAGCGTAGGACCTATATCTATAGATACCCTAGTCTATGTAGTAATATAGATAGCTAATACTACGTAATAACCGATATTACCTATTAGAATACCTTACGTTAGTATTAAACCGACTTGTAGAACCGCAAATTACGTATCGGGTTTACCTACTAGATAGCCCGAGCGCTATACTATACTATATAATACTTCTATACTAGCCCTTATTCTTATTCTATATACGTATATTAACCTTCTACTACGCCCTTCGTATACCGATCTATAAGTTACTCTAGGTAACGTATACTACGATACTCTATATTACTAAAGCGATCCTTATAATACTATACCTAGTAGTACTATCCCCTCGGCGACCTCTATATACTCTACGTAAGTAGCTACTATTATAGTCGAGCTTAACGTACCTAATCCCTATACTAACGCTATACTATAGTCGAGCTATCTACTACTACCTATATAATAGCGAGGTCGTCGTATCGATAAGCGCTAGCGTACTAACGCTATAGACGACGATAACGAGTCTAGACTATCCTCTTAATATAAGAAGGCGCGCGATAGTATAGGGAAGTAGCGTAACTCCGATCCTATAATTACTACTATAGTAAAGAAGGCCCTTCCCGATTTAGAAGTATATATTAGAGTATTCGAAGTTAAGGGCGATTAGATCTAGAAGTTCGAGTAGCTATATATCTAGGAGAAGTAGACTATATTAATACTCGAGGAACGCGAGTAGTATCTACGATCGCGTATAGTAGAGACCGAGAAGGAGCTACTAATAGAGTAAGGTAAATACAAATTAATCGATAAGGCTCTTAACCTCTACGTAGTTAGCCTTAGACCTATATAGTTATATATAGATATCGAGTCTCTTACTAGCTACCTTACCCTTACGTACCTTCCTAATCTAGAGCGCCTACTCAATATACTCTAGCCTATACTTAAGGCTCTATATAGAGTCGACTAATACGTAAGTCGAAGTGCCTACTTAGTTAGAGTAACTTGCCGAATCGTATACGTATCTACTACGTAGTTCGGCAAGTTACTTTAAACTACCTATATAATTATTCTTTACGTCTATTAATCTATACTTATAGAAACTAAATATAAACAAATCTTGTAAGAAGGTATAGAGAATAGATCTATTCCTCCTAGTCTAACGACTCTATAAGACTATATCCGACCTAGCTTACCGCTTTATCTTTCGTAACGTTATCGACTCTTTCCCTAAGGAGAGGTTTACGAATACCGAATAGTTATTAACCGATCGCCTAGCGTTGTACTAGGTATAGTTTATCTACTAGTCTATCGAGCTCGTAGAGTAATATAACTAGAGTATACCGACGACTAATCCCTTACTCGTCCTACCTAATCTCTATATCGGTATCGTATCTAGCGTATCGCGTAAGGATATTCTAGA
Source organism: Pseudocercospora musae (assembly GCA_001578225.1). Taxonomy (NCBI): domain Eukaryota; kingdom Fungi; phylum Ascomycota; class Dothideomycetes; order Mycosphaerellales; family Mycosphaerellaceae; genus Pseudocercospora; species Pseudocercospora musae. The sequence goes on along the minus strand of LFZO01001198.1, from coordinate 7,299 downwards.
CTACCTCGATCCTCCTATCGATAGGCTTAATTACCTATACGCGGACTACTACTACGTCTTCGCTATCTACTACTTCTTTCGATACAAGGTTACGTATTAGACGTAGGATAAGCCGACTATACCTAAGTATATACTATAGCTACTTAGTATTAAGAATAGCTACGTACGTTCCGTCTTCTATACTACGCCTAACGACCCTAATACTATTCGCGCCGATAAGTAGGATAGCTCGTTAACGGGATATAGTAAGCTACTAAAGGATAGCCTTAAGAAGTAGACTAAGGATAATGTTTAGGACTATACTACGTAGGAGCCTATTACTAGTACCAATATAGACGTAGTTACTAGGCGCTTCGAGGGCCTTATAGTAACTATAAAGGATCTATTCCTAGATAGTATCGACGACGAGAAGCGTCGCTATCTCCTCGAGGCTATATCGGTAGATATTAAGGTCCTCTTTAGTAACGCCTAAACCTACTCTAACGTTATATACTATAAATACCTTACTAAGAAGAATAACAAGTTTTATAGGGAATTCGTTACGCGCGAGAACTAGATTACTATAGACCTAGGTAACGTCGCCAAGGATCTATATAATAGTAACGATAATAAGATCGCTAACGAGTATACTATATACTTTACCTATCTCTAAGTCGAAGCTAATAGCGTTAGCGCTAAGTCTCCTAACTTTAACGTCGCGTACGCGGCTATTAGTATCCGATAGTACTAGAAGGAACCTTCTACTACTTCTAGAATTAAGTACTATATACCTACTATCGACTTTCTTAGCCTATCTCTTAAGCCTTAGTAACTATAGGCTATCTTCTAGTATTCGGTAGCCCTATTATAGGAGGTACGAATAGCGATTAACGCCGACGATATCGGCTTAGGTAAGATAGTCGAAGCCCTTTATACTATAGTACTACTAAGTAGATAGTTAGAAGCGTAGCGTAAGGAGTAGTTAGGTAAGTCTATACTCTAACTAACTTATCGATCTATATACCTCTAACTATACGGATCTATAAGTCGCTTCGTATCTAATCCTTATAACTACCGACTAACTAATTGTTTATAGATACCTAGTAAGCGCTCCTAGATACCGCCTATACTATCGTTAGACGCGAGTAACCTAACGCCGCTAAGTTAAGTAACGAGTAAATTAACGAAGATATACCTATAGTATTCTATACGCGTATTCTCTACTAATAGTATATTATAGAATTCCAATTCGCTATTCGAAAGGCGAAGCGCGGGATCGACGATAATATAAGTAAGAAGCTTAGCTAAAGTAGACTACGTTATCGACCTATCGTTATATTAATTCCACTATAAGCCTTACTATCGTAGGAGAGCGATATCGAGAGTATATTTAACGTATCTAGCGAACCGCGATATATCTACCTAATATATATAGGCGGTAGTAGAGCTAGCCCTAATATATTTCTAGGCGAAGCGATAGCGTTCGAGATAGCGATCGACCGACTTAAATCCGATAACGACTAGACTAGCTATACTATTATCCTCTACTATCTATAGGCATTCTACCCCGCTATACTAAAGAATACCGAGAAGGAGATAGCTAACGATAGGAAGGGTAAAGGCAAGAAGGCCTAGCCTAGGACTAGGAACTATAACGATAATAGTAGAGATAAGTAAGAGGATAACGATAGCGAAGGTACTATAGACGATAGTCTTCCTAGTAACGACGAAAGCTATAATAGTAAGCTATATAAGGACTTCTATTTCCTCCTATCGCGCCGTAACCTCGTTAGTATATTTATTATTAACGAGGCTTATAAGATAAAGTCGAAGAACGCTCGATAGACTAATATACTATATTAATTCGAGGACTACTACTACCTCCTACTTATTGCTACCCTATATAAGAACTCTATCTTAGACGCCGCTAGCCTCTTTCGCTTTAGCTAGAAGGCTATATAGAGATTTCTATACGTAATAGAGGAGTCGATAGAGATAGAGGTAGCGACGCTAACTAAGAAGGAAAAGGTATTCGCTAACCGATTAGATATATACTATACCGCTATAGTATTCCTCGAGCGGGACTACGATAATAACTTCTATACTATCTAATACCCTACGTAATAGCTTAAGATATACTACTACCTCGATCCCTAGAAGTACTATATATATACTCGAATACTATATAGCGCTAGCGGTAGCCTTAATACCGATCGCCTTGCCGAGACGAAGGTATTCGCTAGTATTTACGCTCGTATAATAATTCTACGTCGTTATAAGGATAGTAAGATCGTAGTTAAGAACGTAACGATCGAGCTAGGCGAGGAGATTCTACTATTTATACTAACCTTCGTCGACTTACGCTAGAACGTACTATAGCGTACGCTATATAATAGCTATATCGCTAAGGCTAAGCTAATCGCTACTAGCGCCGCCCCTCTACCTATAGGATACGATAACGGCGCTAACGACGACGACGGTATATAATAGAATCTAGCCTATCGCTACCTCCTCTACGCTATCTATAATCTACTCGTAGCCGAGTTAATTATTCGAACTAATAAGGAGGAGTACTAGGCTAACGCGATATATAAGAAGTAAGTACTAACGACTAAAGTAGCTTATCGAGTAGTATAGCTCGTTTCGTATACTAATCCGTAAGTTACTTTAGAATAAGACCGAGCTAATATTATCTATAGGAGTACCGAGTCGCGGTCTACGTTCGATTACCTCTATAGTAATACGAAGTCTAACTTATTCTAAGTTATACTAGATAACTACCTATCTATACTACTCTACCTCGTACTACTATCTACTAAGAATTAGTACCTCTACCTACTACTATTAGATTAGGTCGTAAATAGAGGCGAGAAAGTCTATATCTTTTACTATAATCCTATTATCCGCATTAAGACTAAGGCTATCCTCGCTATCCTCGGTATCGGCTTCGTTAGTATACGAGCCTCTATTAAGCTATAAGTACGCGTATCTACTATTAAGCGCTTTAACGAAGATCCTACGATCTATATAGTATCTATATCTTTCCGATTAGCAACGGAATCGGCGAACTTATAGTAGGATAGACGTATCGCTATCTTTATAGACGTTATCGCCTTGCCTAATATACTCTAGGATATTAGCCGCTTTTACCGTATTCGCTAAGAGAAAGAGTAGTATAGATACGTACTCGTTAACGACGAGACTATAGACTAAGGTCTATAGCGCTTATATTACTCTTAGTACGCGTAGTAATTAGCTACTACTAGCGATACGCCGGCCTCTCTCGTAACTTAATATACTAGTATATTAGAGAACGATAAGAAGATTAACCTTAACCGATAGGCGCAATAGGATACGATTAGCCTTAACGAGTATATTAAGAAGGTCGTAGATAGTATAGTTATCGATAGCCTTATATACTAGCTATTCGGTATCTATAGTTCGTATTAGAACGCGATATAGGAGACGAATAGCGCCTCTAACGACGCCTATACTAAGAATATAGAACCTACCGAGTAGCTCTTTCGATTCGTATATAGTAGCGAAGTAGCTAAGGAGATATAGTAGTAAGTACTAGCCGAGACGCGCCTATCCGTGACGAAGACTAAGCTACTATAGATTAACGTCGACGAGCGACTAGAATACTCTCGCGTCCTTACCTAGTCTACTATAGTCCTTACTATACCTAGCCTTACCCTCCCTTACGATAAGGCTCCTTCCGTTACTAATATTACTAAAGTAGTAGAGTATATTATTAGTACTACCGAGTACTAGGCTAAGACGCTCGAGGCCTACTTCGTCTACTAGGATACTAAGGGTAAGTCGATCTAAACTAACCTATAGAACGGTATAGGTCGTATACTAGCTATACCGTTCTATAAGTTACTTTCTATCTATAAACGTTCGCTAATTATTATAGTCTAGATCTTATCGTAGTAGCTAGTAGCTAGGTATACGAACTATTAGAATATATTAAGCGAGCCCTCGTAACTATTTAAGAGCGCTATATAGATCGTATAGAATAGATAGATATATTCTCTCTAAGTAGCGAGACGATATATAGCCCTAGTCTAGTAAAGCTAGGTCGTTCCTTATTCGGTCGGGAGTTAGCTTAGTTCTCTAGTCTAGAGCCCGACGAGCGATAGCTCTAGGATCGACTACGTATAGACGCCTATACTACGCTATCGCAAAGTCCTACTATTAGTAGCGATTATCTATAACGAGGAGGAGAAGGATAAGGAAGACTATCGATTAGCTCCTCTCTAGCTATCGACTTCGCTACGTAGCGCTAGATATCCTCCGCTTCCTTATATATTACGCCTAGCTATAGATACTAATAGAGATATCGATATATAATCTTCTAGTAACCGTAACGATCTAAACGAATAAGGTACTAACGATACTAACGAAGCTAGTAAGGAAGGTAGCCCGAATCGGGATAGCGTAGGCGTCTCTAAAGATTAGTATATCTTAACCGGATATCTCTCTCTAGCTAATATACTAATCGTTATCTAGGTAAAAACTCGGGCAATTAGGCGGCGCTAAAGATATTAGCTAGTAGCTACGCTATAACCGAGTAGTTCTATACTAATCCTAAGGTATATAGTAAGCATTTTAGTAATATCTAGGACCCTAATCCTTACGTTACGACTAAGATACTTTCGGAGAAGATTAGGGTACGCTAGGCTTAGTTATAGCCTAAGTATCCTATACTCGTACCGACTCGAGCGTAGTTTAATAAAACTAGTAGGAAGCGCTTACTACGTAAAGCCTTTCGACTATAATCTAGTATATAAGTTAGGTAGTTATCTATAGGTTTGTATTAGGTATAGCAAGTTAGAAGAGGTTATTAGGCTTAGGGTAGTATTAGCTACGTTAACGTTTACTACGCGTATCGACTTGTAGGGTCTAAGAGTACGGAAGCTAGTTCGACTATATCTATAGTTAGTCTAGATTATATCTATACGTAAGCCCTACTTATTATCTCGTAGGATACTAGACATTATATATATAGTATAGAATAGCGCTAGTAGGGCTATAATAGTTTTATCGATCGATTAGAAATCTAACTAGTTTTATACCGGTATAGTATATAGTATTAGCTTATATCGGTATATAAGTCCTTATAGTCCCGGATTCTGTATATACTATAGGCTAGCCTCGATTAAAGCGAACCGACTTATAGAGGAGTATACTAAACCCTATAGTACGCCTTTCGTAGTAGTATCGCTACCTACTAAAGGCTATATAGATCTATAAGTTAGTTCGTATTAGTAGTATCCCTATATCGTATATATAGTATTATCTAATACTATAGTATTCGGGATATCTATTTTACTCGTATATAGTATTAGTCGAGAGTTAGTCTACGATAGGGCTTACTAGTTACGTAGCCCTACGAGCGTATACGATTAGACTCGTCTATTAGCTACTCCTAAGCAATTACGCTATACGATCTAGGCGTATTATCTATCTATACTATAGGGTCGTCTATCCGATCTACCTAAACCCTAGTATAATCGCTAACCTAATCGACTAGCGCTATTTCTAGAGAGTTATCTATTATCGCTATATTAACGAGTTAGATAATATCTTATAGGTTTCTATCCCTATAACTCTACCGCTCCTTACTCTACCGATATATCTACTTACTAACTTTCTATAGCTAGTTCTACTAGTCCCTCTAGATAATTTCTCGTATACTTTATAGCCTTAGTATCTTCCTAGTATACGCGTTTTTCGACTATTCTCGTTATAGATCTTATATCGAGGATAGCTCTTTCCTCTCGCTATATATCGTATCGCTAGTAGTATTCTACTATAATAGATACTACCTAGCTACCTATTACCCTCTACCGGATATACGATCTCGAGGGCAAGTATAAAAGGCGATCCTCTATACTATCTCGTCGCTTAGATTTATACGTATCTATAACCTACTATATCTTGTCTATAGATAGGATCTACCTAGATATCGACTAGCTTCTACGCTATTAATATCCTTTCCTATAACGCCTCTCCTACCTTATCTAATCCTATATCTATACCTCTATTATCGTCTAGTCTATACGCGGCGTATAGTAGCTATATACTCGCCTATCGGATCGAAGGATAGCCGAATTGTAGCTATTCTAGAGCTAAAGCGCTATATAATCCGAAGCGACTCCTAAATAGCTATATTAATACGTATAATTAGATTAATAAATAGAAGGGAGAGCCCCTTACTATCGCTATCGATAGTAATAGCGATAGCGATAGTAACCGTAATAGCGATAGTAACTATAACGGCAATAGCGAAGAGTTAGATACTAAAGAGGAAGATAGTATAGAATAGTAGCCTAAATATACCGAAGCTACGTTATCTCTCCTAGTAGGCGACTAGGACGATACGCGCGACGATTGTACTATAAGTCCGTCGATTAGGCCTCTCTATTCGAGTCTCGTAGTTAAGTTACGTACTAGTCGTAAGAGCTAGAGCGCTAACGTACTCCTCTCTACTATATAACCTTACGTATACTTCGTAGAGAGCTATAACGTCGCTTCTAGCCTAGCTACCTCGTATACTAAGGCTTATACCGACTCTATACCTAGAGGCTATATACTAGCTAAATATAATCCTATACGTATCCCTAAATCCTACTTCGCTATATAGTAGACGTCTACCTTCCTAATATATATACTAGATCGATATGGCTACTACGCGTCCTTGTACGTCCCTATAAATATACTACGTTAGGGCTATAATCGGATAGGCTAGCCGCGAGGCTCCGCCTATTCCTCTACGATCCTCTATAGTCCGCTAGTACGAATAGAATATCTAGAAGCGTTAGGCCCTATACTACGCTAAGTAGTAGGTATTAGAGTAATAGTAGGAGCTAGAGATCGAGGCGTTAGAATATAAGCTCTATTTATAGTATAGGACTATACGAAGTAGCCCCGTTAGCGATACGTATAGTAGCGATTAGTAGAGAAGTTATCGAGCCCTAACGTATATATAGGGGACTTCGCTACTAGCCTCTAAAAGAGTATATTATTAGTAGCTAAGTATAATAGTAGTTACGTATTATAATTATTCCTTATAATACTATTATTATATTACTATTATTAGTATTAAACGAGATTAAATTAATATAATATCTATATTTTACGATTAAAGATAGAATATTTCTAATAGCTTCTTACTATATAAGAATATTTTTAAGTCTATATATTATAGGATAATTTATATTTTATATATTAGAGTATAAATTATAATTAGGATTATCGTTTAAATTATAGTTACCTAATCTAATCTATATCTATTTATAATCTAGATATATA
>LFZO01001197.1:0-11304 GCA_001578225.1 Pseudocercospora musae | reverse complement strand
AGACCTATTAGATATAAGGGAGAAAGAACTAGGGACTCTATAACTAGACATACTAAGAGATACCTAGGTCAAACCTAAAACTATAGAAAGGATCTTAAAGAAAATACTAGGTAACAAGGTACTAGGAGAAGACAAGATCTATAACAAACTTCTAAAAGTATGTAAGAAGGAGCTAGCCCTAGTACTAGCCAATATCTTTATACAAAGCCTAGCATTAGGACACTACCTAAGACCATTTAGGAAATCCCTAACAGTAGTGCTAAGGAAGCCCTAGAAGGAGGACTATACATAGCTTAAAGCCTATAGACCAATAGCCCTACTCAATATAATAGGCAAGGTACTAGAGAAGATTGTTACTAAAAGGCTAACAACCTTTATTAAGGAAAGGAACATCCTTCCTAAAGGCTAAATAGGAGGAAGAAAGAAAAGGTTAATACTAATAGCTATAGAACTAATCACAGAACAGATTAAGCATATCTAGCATTATAGTCAAAACTAGGTAGCAACCCTCCTCTCCCTTAATATCTTAAGAGCCTTTAACAATATCTCCTATAAAAGGCTCCTATACATACTCAAGTAGAAAGCTATACTAAACTAGATAGTCCAATTCATCTAGTCCTTCCTATAGGAAAGATTAATATAGCTTATTCTAGGCAAATTCAAATTAGACCTAATACTAACTAAAAAGGGAATCCCCTAAGGATTAATACTCTCCCTAATCCTCTTCCTTATCTTTATAGCGGACCTACTCCTACTCCTAGAATTAAACAATACATTAGCATTAGGGTTTGTAGATAACACAAATATCCTAGCCTAGTCTAAGACAATAGAAACCAACTATAAGATCCTAGAAGAGAAGCACTAAGAGTATGAAAAATAGGTAAGAAGGCATAGAGTAAAATTTGCTTTAGAAAAGTACTAGCTTATCTATTTTAGCAAGGCTAAATTAGCCTATAATATGAAGCAATTAATCACTATCTAAGGCATTGAAACCTAACCATTAGCAGAACTTAGGGTACTAGGGATCTAGCTAGACCTAAAACTAAATTAGGGACTATAAGTAAAGAAGGCAAAGTAGAGGGCAGATACTAATATGCAATCCATTAATAGGCTTACGGCCTCTACATAGGGGACTACATTCGAGAAAGCTAAAGTTATGTACAAAGCAATTGTTAAGCTAGCAATGCTATATAGAGCATAGATATGGATAGCCCGGGGGAAAATACTAAAGAGGATTGAGTAGCTAATTAGTAGATCCTAAACCTAAAGCCTAAAGAAAATCCTAGGAGCATACAAAACTATACTAACAAGGGTAGTAGAAATAGAGTTAGGGATCCTACTAGTTAAATAATACCTTAAGGGACTAAGGTACTAATATATAGTAAAGACAATGGAGTACCTAGCCTAATAGACTATCTAAAAGGCACTAGACAAGATAAAAGCCTAGTATATTAGGATTAGGAGGCTAGACAGACTACAAATGACTCCCTAGAAAGCTAAGGACCTAGAGCAATATAGAGTCCTAATAAGAGAAATGCTAGAAAAGGAGCTTCGAAGACTAAATATAAGGTTAAGGGAAGACAAGCTAAGGGAAAAGAAACAAAGCCTAGTAGAATCAATTACTAGACATCTATAGGAGTAGGAATAGAACAAAACACAAGTTAGACTAGGTACCCTAAAGGTACTAATCAAATTTAGTTAATACAACTACTAGCTCTATAAGGACCTAAATAGGGCCGAAGCAAGCCTAGCCATCTAAATTAGATCTAAACATATTAGACTTAGATCTTACTTGTTTAGAAGAAACGTCTCGGGAATCGAAAGTAGAGCTTGCTAATATAGCTACTAATCTTAGAACCCTAAGCATATACTACTAGTCTACCCCTAATAGTTAGAAGGTAGAAGTAATTAGAGACTAAAAGCAATGGAAAGGGAATATAACAAGCTAATCTAAAGTAAAGAAGACCTAAAGAGGATAGTAAGGTAGATTATCAAATAGGGATTCGTACAACAATTTGTATTAGTAAGGGAAACTAAGGAGTAGATAAGAAGGAGGGAAGAAGAGGGGGAAAGGAGGGTAGGGCAGTAGGCAAGGTAGTTAGAGGGTAACAACCATAATACTAGTATACCCTAGAGGAAGGAAAGTAAAGAAACGAGGAAGAACAACACTTGTAAATAGGATAGGAGGGAGGTTTTTACTAACCAAGTTGGTTTCCTACCCAAAATAACAAATAGAAACAGACCTGCATAGGCCGAGAGGCACTACAATAGGCAAATGAAATATCTATCTATCTATCTATATAACGCCGGATAGTTATCGAGTTTATATAATAGACTATTTCCTTTTTAAAAAGAAAAAAATCTATAGTTAGAGAATCTACTTCTATTACTATTTAATTAGTTAGTATTGTTTTTTTTCTCTATTATTAATAATAATAGTAATATATATATTTTTTTATACTAGATAAGTTTTATTTTACTATTAGTAGTAATAGTAGTAGTTTTAGGAGTTTTTTTTTTAGAAAAAAATTATTTATCTTTTACTAAGTAGTTAGAGTAATATAGTAGTAGTAGTAGTAGTAGTAGTAGTAATTTTAGAATAGAAATTATAAAAGATATATATTATTTAATTTTCTACTAAGTAAGTCTAAGCTAGCTAGCTATAGGAAGTTAACTATAGTCTACTAGTATAGATAATAGAAGTATAATTTTAATAGTAAATATAAGTAGTTTTATATAGTTTAAAAAATATATAAATAGAAAGTTTAAACCTTAGAGATTTATTACTTAGTAGTTTATCTAGTTTATAGTATTTCGTATTTAGTAGAGAATAAGTAGTAATAGTAGTCTTACTTTTATAGTTTACTACTAGCTAGTCTTAATTAGTAGCTATTACTATTCTACTAGAGAACTACTAATATGCGTAGTTATATACGATATATAAGATAAAGTTTATAGTTAGAATAGTATAGCTAGTTCTACTTACTAGGTTTCTATAGTTCTACTCTAAAACTAGATTCTTAATATATATATCTAGTAATACGTTTGTATCCCGTCCTACGTTAATATGTTTATATACTAATTAATAGTATAATATATTTTTAAAATTGCGAGAATTGTTGTTAAATTTCCTAGCTACCAATACAGAAAGCCGTTGATATGCTCGGCATATATGTCGCGGAATAATCTACTACATTTGCATCGAAAATCGGTTGAGATTTCGAACCTCCTTCGCACGTGTCTCGAGACGCTGGGAGGACGGCTAGAATTTTGAAATGTCAGATGTTTCTCATCGATGTGGCCGATCACGAATTCGTACGGCACATGTGTTGTCCACCCCCAAATAATCCATATCGAGTGCTGTGGCCAGATCACAGAGGATTTCCAACTCTTGTCAAGTTGCCGCTGAACACCCGAGTAAGCGGACTGCCACACGACCTTGAAATTTGTCTTGGTCTGATCTAGAAGGGCGTCAAAAGCGTTGTCAGGACAGCGAGCGCAGGAAAGAGTCAAGCCCTCCAGGTCTCGGTGATCGCTGTTGGATCCTCGCTAGAATCATATGAACCTTTTCCAGCTTCTCCCCACACCTCTATTTTCAATCTGGCAAACGAGCTGGACTCGCTGTGAGAAGCAGTCGGACAGCTTTCTAGCAATTGCACCAGGGATACGCTTCCATGGCCGGTGAAGGGCGGCCAGCGGCGCAAAAACTCCATTCTGAAGTTTGGAGCCTTCTTCCCAGCCGATGTTGCCGACTTTCTATTGAACGAGCCTGGAGGTGTTGCGAAAGACGCTTTGCTTTCCAGAAAATCGCTTGGGAAGCGAGACATTGACGTGGCATCAGGCGAGAATTGTGCAGCGGTTCCCATGGATTGAGAGTGGTGATGAGTTTTTGGAAATGGCGAGATGCGTGATGCAAGCTGTTGATCGCTTACTTTGTAGGAATGCTCTTGGGCATGAACAGCCAGACTCGTTGTAACTGAGATACCCTCGCTTGCGCAGAGATGTTAGTCATTTCCAACTCAGTGATCACTACTAGGTTTCTTCGAGGCCTGTTTTTTTTTCAGTCGAGCTGCAAGGCTTGCCACAAGATAGCAGCGCCACTACCGCATGCAGCGTCTCTCCAAAGAAAGCCCCCCAGTATCGACTTGATATCGGGCCATGACGTGCGCGAATCTGTTTGAAGCACTGTGCGGAGAAAATTGATGAAGAAGCTATAATGCGATGTCGAGAAGGCCGACATGCCACCGACAAACAATGTCCAGATGAGCAAATGTGTACCTTGCTCCGTCCAGAGGTCTGTAACAGAGCCTTCGAGCAATCGACGCAATTGCCTGAGAAGTTTCTCCAGCCATGGATCAGATGTTCTCACAGGAAGTACAACGGAAAGAGAGTATATCAGGCATGCAATGCGACATGCTTCGTGTGATGCCATCAGGAAGTTCCCTCGTTGGTCCGTGGAGGCTTGGTCCCAGGGTGGTCTTGCCAGCAACTCGTGCTGTGTGGAAGTTGCAAGCTGAGAGACAGCGAATTTCTCAGTTTTGCTCACCGCTCGATTCGAAAAGTCGTCAAGAAGCTTGTCCAGTGCGGCGAGGCGTTGGAAGGTTCGTAGCATACTTGCTGGCAGACCGCCAGGCACTGCAGAAGCAAAATTGCTGCCCTCCATGTCGTCTATCATTGCAGATAGCGCGGGTTTGAGTTGCCGCATGTAAGAGTCTGGCTTCCATATGCTCTCGAACTTGGGCTTAGATGCATTGGAGCTGGAGTCAAGCATATCCGCGAGAACAATACTTTCCTGCAGGCAGGGCAAGGTCTTGAAATTTGATAATCCGCCGTTTCGCTGTACCAGATGCTGCAGAGCGACTGCGTGCGAACCATCTCCGCCCATTTTGCCTGCTGTGAGAATCCACTTCTGCCCTCGCAAATGTGACTTGAACAAGAGCGGCACTTCCTTGCGAACCATGATCGTGTCGAAATTCACTCTCCACAGGGTCACTATAGCTAGCAAAATCGGCTCAATATCAACTGTATCCAGAGTGTCAAGTTGCTTATTGACCAGCTGAATCGTTTTGAGATGATGAATCATTCTAGACTCCTGAATGGGTCTTCCGCTTATCACGTCTTGCATAACACCACAAGAAAAGCTTAAAGAATGGTATACCAGAGGGTGCTGGAAGAACGCAGCCCACCATGTTGGCTTGTAGCGTGGGTTGAGCCAGGAGTCCATGATGTTGCCTTGGATAAGGAAGCAGTATGTGGCCATATCTGCAGCATCGGTAGACTGGCGTTGATCGAAAGCATTGATGGTGACGCCTCCGAAGACTGGTGCTACTGTCTTTGGCACGAAAGGAGGGGAATGATTTCGTCGAGCAATGGCCATGGAGACATCGAATGCTCCCTCTGTGGTATCTGTAGGGTCCTTGCCATTTCGAGAGGCATTCGACTTCTTCCGAGACGAGGCCGTAGTTGTGGGGGTTGACGTGCCGGATGATGTGTTGGATGAACTAGTTCTTCCTGTCCTGGCTTGAGCGCACGCTCCGGCTTGATTCTTTATTAGCTTCTGCCGCTGTCTATTGACTCTTGCAACATGTGCTCGTGATTGCTTGCTTCGTTGAGCGCCTTTCAGTCCAGCTTCTTCGACGAAGAACAGTTGAGGCCGGGTAGGTAATGATGTCCCTGAAGCCTGTTTCATATTCCGGTCCTCCTCAAGGTAAAGTCCATCGATCAGAATGCTCAGCTGCAAGTGCAGCCATCAGTGGTAGGTGCTGGGTACTTGTGAAGTCCATCGTCACAATGTCGCATGGGACCTGGACTCCTCGAAAGGCGCGAGCGATTCTCTTGGCTGCAGACGCCACACTCCTAAAATACAGGCTTCAAAACACAATTTCCAAATTTTTCATCGACTGGCGGCGGGATGTCACTTTGCAGATGCTCCGCATGACATCCCGCTGTCACGGTGAAGCTCGGCGATGCGTGTGTCGACAAGAAATCCCGAGATGCTTGAAAAGAGCACGTGTTTGTGTCACGTCTGTAGGCAACGCCGATGCGTACAAAAATTTGTGATGCCGGCTAACACGAAGTGCTGTGAAATAGCCGGTCAAGTACCGCTGAGGAGCGGATAGCAATAGGGCTGTAGTACGTCGTGAAAGTCTAGAGCGGAAACAAGCGTGGTGGAAATGTTGTCGAACTTTTCGAACAGTGACCAACTTGTACTAAGGCAATAAAATATTTCATACTTGCTATATTTACAATAATTTTAGGTCCAGCCTGTCGTTACATCGTGATACTTCTTCGCATCATTACTCAGTGCACCTTCGCCTGAATGCCGTGAATCTTGTGGTGTGTGCCATGTGTTGGTCCACCGTTGTTTCCTACAGATGGGCTCACACCGGTTGCCGACATGCCATTCGCAACACGGAACTTGGCGTCCTTTGCCATTCCATTATGAGTGCCGTTGAACTGCAGACCAGAGATACCATCATATCCCTTGACGCCGGTAGCCTTCTCAAGACGGCTGGCGAGGTCCTCAGACACCTCACGAAAGATGGCAATCTGTCGCTTGATAATCTCTTCCTTGTGGCAGTTCTGCATGTGGCCGGAGACATTCTCGATGAAGCGTGCTTTGGCATCATCATCAAAGACCTTCTCCCACAAGGCGCGCGGGGCGTTGAAATCCTCAGGACGGATCTCTGAAAGGAAGGTGACTGCGTTGCCCTGGAAGTGACCATGTGTCTTGTCAAGGTCGACGCTTCGCTCGCGGAAATTGACTGGCTGGATGGAGCTGAGATATGCTGGGCGCGAACCTTGGTTGTAGAAGGACATGTTGCCATCTCGCTGGAAGTTCGCAATGCGGTATGGCACGCGTGGCTGGTTGACTGGCAACTGCTGGTAGTTGACGCCAATACGGTGACGATGAGTATCTGGATAAGAGAACAACCGGGACTGCAAGACTGGGTCGGCAGATGGCTCAATGCCTGGTGGCAGGTGGCTTGGGTTGAACGCGATCTGCTCAATCTCTGCGAAATAGTTCTTGACGTTCTCATTCAAGTAGAACTCGCCCACCTTTCGGAGAGGGAACTTCTTTTGTGGCCAGACATGTGTGAGATCGAAGACGTTGATCTTCTCGGTCTCCCAAAGGTCTTCAGCTTCCTTTGGAGTCATGGTCTGCCACATGACATCCCAGCCAGGGTAGTCTCCACGCTCGATGGCGTTGTAGAGATCCTTCTGGGCGTAGTCAGGCGAGTAGTTGGCAGAGTCTGCCTGTGTGATGAAACCAGTGCCCTGCTTGCTCTTCATGTGCATCTGGCCGTACACCCAATCACCATTCTTGTTGACCAGTTTCAGCGTGTGTCCAGCGTAACCGTGCATCTTGCGCCAACCATCCGGAATACCACGGTCACCCATAAGGATGAGGACCTGATGGACAGACTCTGGGTTCTGACTCAGGTAGTCCCAGAACATAGTCGAGTCGTCGGCATGGGTCAAATGAGATGATGGGTCACGCTTCTGCGTGTGGATGAAGTGTGGGAACTTGGCAGGATCACGCAAGAAGAACACTGGTGTGTTATTTGCCACCATGTCCCAGTTGCCCTCCTCAGTTCTAAACTTGACGGAAAATCCTCTAGGGTCACGAGCGCAGTCGTGGGACCCAGATTCGCCTCCGACAGTCGAGAACCGAACAGTGACGGGGCACTTCTTGCCAGCCTTGAAGAGATCTGCTTCGCAAAGGTCGTCCATTGGGTTCGTGGTTACATAATATCCATGGGCTCCTCCACCCTTAGCGTGCACAACACGCTCTGGGATACGCTCGCGATCGAAGTGAGAGAGCAAATCGATCAAGTGGAAGTCTTGCAAAAGCAGAGGACCATTCTCTCCGACTCGCTGAGTCTCGTATGGGTGTGGTATAGGCACACCATTGCTGGTGCAATAAAGAGTATCTTCAGATGAGGCGTTCTTGTCGTCGCTGTAGTCGCGGTGAATGTCGCCAGGCAGACTGCCATCGGCAGATCCTTGTGTTGATGGTGCCATTCTGTTTTCGTGAACGTGTAAAGACTGCATCCTGGGAAGAAAGGCAGAAAGTGTCGTGGATGTAGGTGCCCACTAGCTCCAGCACGTCAAGCTCCTTCGTGGCGAAATGAATAAGATCTTCGCGAATCTGGCAGAAGCATCACATGTCGCGTAGGCATGGAGGTCACTTCTTATGGCAAGCCGTTGCACACGCATGAGAGCCGTGCATGACGCTTACTGCTTATTGAGGCCGTCACCATTGGTTCGAAGAGGTAAGCTGCAACTGCAAAGAGCACATTCGTACAACCATTTTGCCGTTGTAGCTTCGTTCCGAATGTGCCATCTCGACTGCTGATTCGACACAAAGCGAACGACATTGAAAGCTCTGACATCCCAGATGTTTCGGCAGAGGGTAGGCTGAACGGGCGTGCTTTTCTACACGTCAATGTGCCATCACCGAGCATGTCTGAGCAGTGGACCAGTGGTAGTGAATCGGCTACGCCATACCGAGCTCGCACTTCGACGTCACGACCTCAGAGCCGCGTCCTCAAGCGGTAAGCTCGCGGCGAACTGCCTGTAGCTAATGAACGTAGATGTAGAGTGTGAGACGGAGCCAGGTGCGTGTCATTCTGGCGAATGAAACCACAAACAAACAATCCCGTCAAAGTGACATGCCCAAGCTTGTGGATTGTCCAATGCTGCTGTGTCGTGCCTGGCCTGGACTCCCAACTTTCCCAATGATCTTTCAAATAAGCGAGCTAACATGACTTCTCTTCTGCTGAGAAAGCCACAGGTTTATTGGGGCTTCGATGATTCTACTCCAAAATCGTGGGAGACGTGAGGAGATCTCCGATGTGATATGGCACGAGGAGTCAAGTCCGACAAAACTATGGATGTCACAACCACGGGCCTAGTCGGCCCATCTGGAGTCGAAATAGGCTAAGATGGGCCGGGGCGGCCCGTCTTGGCCCATAGGCATATATCTTCTCCCTAGATACCTCTCTTCTCTTCCTTCTTTAGTAATTCGAGTAGTTCTAATTAAGTACTATATACTATATATTATATATCTCTTTTATATATAAATTACTCTTCTAAAGTATACTATATAGTACTCGAAATAGTATAGAAAAAAGTAAAGGCCTTAGTATCGAACCTAGTTAGCTAGGATAATAACTAGAAAAACTTTCCTAATACTAAATAGGATAGTAATTCCTCTACTCTAGCTAATAACTTACTAAGAGATACTATCGATAGTAATAAAGAATAGGGCAATACTAAAGAAGACCTTAACGACGAGGCCCTAGTAGTCTAGCTCTAGTACGAGGAAGAATAAGCTAAATAGGCTAAGTAATACCTCGAATTAGCCTATCTTAGGAAAAGGATAGCTAATATAGCTTAGGAAGCCTTTCTTTTTATAGATTAAGGGAATATTTAGCTACACGTAATCCTTACTAGACTATCCTCTATACCTATAGGATTAGCTATCCCTAAGGTAAGAAACCTCTATATATTTAAGGATAAGGAGTATATAGACTATAACTAATAGGTTATAGACTATAACTATATCTTTAGGTAGGCTCCTTATATCTATTCTATAGAAGAAATAAAGGTAGACCTAGCTAGGGAATAGATAGAGAGGGAGTAGTAAGTTAAATAGAAACGATATACTAAGTACTTAGACCTAGAAGAGTATATCTAGGAAAAAAATAAAGTAGATAATACTAGACTCTATAGGAACGAAAGAGGAACGCTACTAATTAGTTCTAGATAGGCTAAAGTAGACTAACTAGGATAGTTATATCCTATTAGAGCTACTAGACTATATAAAGATCTAGTAGGATAAGGTTAAAGAGGATTATTAGGACTATATAATATATAACTTCGTTATAGCTATAGATAAGAGAATCTAGTACTATATCGAGGTAGGCTAATAGCGCTTCTAGATCCTAATCGAAGTAGAAGAGGTAGCGAACGCCTACTACTACTTACTAGAGAACGAGTATAGGTCCTATAGAGATAAAAACTAGAGTAGTAAGAAGCGTAATCGCTTCGACTTAGATAATAGTACTCTATACTTATATACTAATCTCTTTAGATATATATATAGTTGTCCTTAAGTAGTCTATACCTAGGAGTATAGTATAGTATCCTAGATATATTACTATATTCTTACTTATAGGGCTAATCTATAGTTCCTAGATTATAACTATATAGTAGACCTTAGGGTCTAGCTATTAGAGGAATAGTATCTAAATCTTATATATACTATAGTTAATATTGTACTATAGAATAGTAAGCTTCCCTTAAGTATTACTTATTCTAGATATATTTATATATCTATATATCTTCTATAGCTTCGCTATTTAGGTTCTATCTTAGCTATCCTTCCTATCCTTAGGATAGGAGGAATAGGGAGGATATTTTGTTATTCTAGGATCTATCTACTAGGATAGTAGAGTTCGTATCTATTAGTCTCTCTAGTAGTCTTCTTAATCTATTATCTATTTCCTAGTCTAGGCTTATACTTCTAATAGCTTTCCTCTTAGATCTAATTATTCTCTATTCCTCTATATCCTAATTCCTTTAGGTAGATTAGGTAGTTCTAGCTCTTAGTAGCTTAGATCCTAAATACTCTTACTTTAGTAATAGCTACTTATTTTACTTTATATAATAGTAACTATACTATATAGGTACCTTAGTAGTTACTATATTTCTTCGATATTCCTTTATTAGCTATATATAACTAATATGTAATCGGCTCGAGTAAAGCTAGGGTCTAGGTACCTTAGATAGGGCTTAGCGCTAGCCTAACTTCCTAATCTTCCTCCCTCTCCTCTTAGACCTCTATCGAATACTATATTCATTTACTAACTACTATCTACCTACTTATATAACCCGTATTATATAGATAGATAGATATTTCATTTGCCTGTTGTAGTGCCTTTCGGCCTATGCAGGTCCGTTTCTATGTATTGTTTTGGGTAGGAAACCAACTTGGTTGGTAAAAACCTCCCTCCTATCCTATTTACAAGTGTTGTCCTTACTCGTTTCTTTGCTTTCCTTCCTCTAGGGTACACTAGTGTTATGGTTGTTACCCTCTAACTACCTTGCCTACTACCCTGCCCTTCTTTCCCCCTCTTCTTCCCTCCTTCTTATCTACTCCTTAGTTTCCCTTACTAGTGCAAATTGTTACACGAATCCCTGTTTGATAATCTACCTTACTATCCTCTTTAGGTCTTCTTTGCTTTAGATTAGCTTGTCGTATTCCCTTTCCATTGCTTTTAGTCTCTAATTACTTCT
>LFZO01001196.1:0-11323 GCA_001578225.1 Pseudocercospora musae | reverse complement strand
AGCTTGCTCCCTCCGGCGCTAGGCGTAGGGGGTAGTAGAGCGGTAGTATTAGAAAACATACCTAGAGGGTATATATTATAAAAGGGACTAATTTGAATAGACTTAGATAGCTTAAATCCCCGCGGCGGTACGGCGATAGCGTTATCGCTACCTAAGTAAGCTTTTCGAATAATAGTAAGGTTTACTTTATATATAATAATAGACCGCAAGTAAAGTTTTCTATTTCTAGCCTCTAGGACGTAGGCCTATAGAGGGGGGGGGGGCAATGTTACGATTACGGCCTAGTCGGCCTATTTACGGGCCTAGTCGGCCTATCTAGAGTCGAAATAGGCTAAGAAGGGCCGGGGCGGCCCGTCTTAGCCTATAGGCATATATCTTCTCTCTAGATACCTCTCTTCCCTTTCTTCTTTAGTAATTCGAGTAGTTCTAATCGAGTACTATATACTACGCATTATATACCTCCTTTATAATAAATATCTCTATAGAATATTCGAAGAAGGAGACGCGTCCCTACTTCCCGATTATAGTCTATATAAGTTGTCTATCGACCTAGTAGAGGGTAAGATCCCTCCTTATAACCCGCTATATAACCTCTTAGAGGCTAAGTTAGTAGTCCTAAGGAAATACCTCGATAAATACCTCGAGAAGGGCTAGATCCGCCTATTAAAGTCCCTAGTAGATACTAGTATCCTCTTTACTAAGAAGAAGGATAGTAGTCTACGATTATACGTCGACTACCGGGATTTAAACGCTATTACGGTAAAGAATCGATATCCCTTGTCCCTTATATAGGAGTCCTTAGAGCGTCTTACTAATACTCGGATCTTTACGAAGCTTGATATTCGGAATGCCTACTATAGGATCTATATTAAGTAAGGGAACGAGTAGAAGACCGCTTTCTATACGAGATATAGATACTTCGAATATACTATTATACTATTTAGGCTTATAAACGCCCTAGTAGTATTCTAGAGCTATATCCTAAGCGCCTTATCGGACCTAGTAGATACGATTTGTATCGTCTATCTAGATAATATCCTAATATACTTCTAGAACCTAGAGGAATATATCTAGTATATTACTACTATCCTCGAGAGGCTCTAATACTATAAGCTATATACGAAGCTTAGTAAATGTAAGTTTAATAGGGACCGGATTAGGTTCCTTAGCTATATAATTACCCTAAATAGGGTCGAGATAGAGCTAGAGAGGATTGCAATAGTTAAAGAGTAGCCCGAGCTAAGGAGTATAAGGGATATATATATCTTTATTAGGTTCGCTAACTACTATCGGCGTTTTATTAGGCACTTCTTCTAGATAGTAGCCCTACTAAATCGCTTAACGGAATAGGGGCCGAATATAGCTAAAGGTAGACGAAGGTAACGTAAGGAAGAGTCGTAGTAGCTTACCTTAGATAGAGAAGCGAAGTTAGTATTTAACTAGCTTAAGGAGGCGTTCTATATAGCCCTAGTACTAAAGTACTTCGATCTATCCTAACTAATTAGGATCGAAACGGACGCCTCGACCTATACTATATCGGGCGTTATAATATAATAGTATAAGTACGAGGGTAAGATATACTAGTTCCCGATAGCCTTCTTCTTATAGAAGATAAATAGTATAGAAAGGAACTACGATATCTACGATAGCGAGATACTAGGGGTAGTCGAGTACTTTAAGTACTAGTAGTACTACTTAGAAGGCGCGAGGTAGTAAGTAGAGATCGTTATAGACTATAATAATCTTAAATAGTTTATAACGACTAAGGAGCTTATAAGACGTTAGGTTCGCTAGGCCGAATAGCTTACTATTTTCGATTTCTATATCTCGTACCGTCTAGGAAGGGAAAATAGGATAGCTAATAGGGCTAGTAGGCGTCCTAACTATATAGATATTAATTACTCTAGTTACTAGGTAAGCGAAGCGGACTCCTATACTCTACTCGAGAGGTTATAGAGGTAACTTGTAGGCGAGGAGCCCTAGGATAGGTCGATAAGGGTTACCTCGGTTCGACGAGGACTAGAAGGATATAGTAGACCCTTCGTCTACCTCGCTAGAGTAGCTAAGGTCGGGGAGGTATAGAATAGCCTCGCGAATACTATTCGAGTAGTACTAGGGGCCGACGCTAAGGCGATTAGGATTAGGATAGCTCTCTAGAATAGAGGCGAGTTACAATAGCTTTAGCTAGTATAGTAGAAGGAATCCTAAGGGTTCCTCTTCTATTAGAATACGATATACGTACTAGTAGGCCTACTCCGCCTAGAGATACTCTAGCTCTACTATAACGATCCTATATCGAGGTACTTTAGGTTCGAAAGGATCCTATAGCTAGTATAGAGAGGATACTACTAGCCTAAAGTAAGGCACTATATTAAGGATTATACGCGTAGCTATAAGGCATATACCTAAGTAAAGCCGCGGAGATACTTGCCCTATAGGGTACTATACGCTAAGAAATCCTCTAAGGCGCTATAGGAGGATCTAACGCTCGACTTCGTTACTAATCTACCTCTAAGTACCGTTCTAGGCTAGACCTACGATAGCGTTCTCGTTATAGTCGATAGATACTCTAAGATAGCCTATTATATCCTATATCGGAAGGAGATTATCCCTAAAGGGCTAGTAGATATCTTCTTAAGGGAGGTAGTCTATCTATATAGTATCCTATAGTCTATTACGTCCGATCGGGGGCCGATCCTTATATCTAAGTTCTAGAGTAGCCTCTACTACTATATAGGGGTCCGTAGGGGCCTTAGTACTACCTACTATCCCTAGACGGATAGTTAAACCGAGCGCTAGAACTAGACGATAGAATAGTATCTATATATTTACTATAACTTCGAGTAGGACGACTAGGTACGCCTCCTAAGCCTAGCCGAGTTTATATATAACGATAGTTAGTATACGGTAATAGGGGCAACGCCCTTCTAGATATATAACGTCTAGGACCTACTCTATACTAGGTAGCCCGAAATATCCTAGATAGAGGGGAAGGCGCCCTAAGCTAAGGTACTTATAGCTAGAGTAAAGGACATTCGAGACGGCCTAAAGGCTTAGCTAGAGAAGGCGAAGGAATATTAGGCCTAATAGTACGATAAAGGACGGAAGCCTAAAACCTATACTATCGGCGACTAGGTATACCTTAATACGAGATTCCTCGATATAGTCCGCTAGTCGAAGAAGCTAGACTATAAGTATATAGGGCCCTTCCGAGTATAGAGGGTAGTTAATAACGCGGCGTACTACCTTAAGCTACCTAAGGGCTTTAATATATATCCTATATTCTACGTATCTCTCCTCGAAGACTATCTCGAGCCGGAAGTAACCTAGAGGGACTAGAAGGATCCTCCCGAGATATAGACAACCGACCTAGATATATATAAAGTCTAGAGGATCGTCTAGAGGAAAAGGGGACCTAAGGGGAAGTAGGAATACCTTATATCCTAGAAGGGGTATAGGGAGGAGGAGAATATCTAGGAACTAGCGGAGTACCTAAGTAAGGCGGCTCTTAAGGCGTTCGCTAGGTAGACGGAGGGCCGGAAGAGGCCCTAAAGGAACGTAAGTATAAGGTAGTATCTATCCCTTACGTAAACGGGATATACTCTACTATAGTATAGTAACGTAGTATAGATACGAGCCCTTCCGGTACTAAATACACTCCCCTCTCCTACTATAGGCCTAGCGCCCTTAACATTTAGTAACATATACCTAGGCAAGGCGTAGTAGACGCGAGACGGGCCTAAATAGGGTAAAGGGAGGTTATATAGATAAATTAGAGGAGACTTAGACTTAGTCGAATTCATTTAGGTATATCTAGCTAACTCCTCGCTTAAGGGGACGCAAATAGCCTAATATAGGCTAACTTAGGGTAACTAAAACTCCTAACTCAAGGCTCGACTCGTACTAAGTAAGTATATAGGTCGTCTCGGTCTAATAGGGGCCTACTAAGTACTAAAGTACTTACGAGGGGTTATAAAGTTTACAAACTCCCTAGATAGGTTATTAGTACTTAGCTCCTCCTTTACTAGCTATATAAGGGACGTATAGGCCTCGCTAGTAGGTATACGACCTAGGCTACGCTAAAACGCTAGGACTTAACCTACGTATAACTAAAGGTAGATACTTAGGCCTTTCGCTACTATCTACTAGTCTCTCTCGAGTTCTTTCGCCTTCTTTTAGGACGAAACGTAGCTATTTCTAATACGCTTCCGCTTCTTACTAGAGGTCTAGTTAAATAGGGTTAGCTAGGGCTAAGTTAATTCGAAGAGCTTAGAGAACTATATATATCTTAGTAGCTAAATTATACTCTATCTCCTTCCTTATCGTAGTATCGCGATCCTTCTAAGGACCTAAAAGAGGTTAGTAAGGACAAACTAGGGTAAAGAGGATCGAAACGAACTAGATATATTAAACTCTACCTTATCTATATAAGTATAGAGGTTACTAGTACCTTCGAAACGGGGATACTTCCTAAAGGACCTTAGTTAGCGTAACTCGACTCCCTATAGGGCAATACGTACTTCTTAACCTTCTTATAGACCGATATATAAGCTTAGTAAGCCTCGCGGGCCTTCTCTCTATTAGTCTAGATATCTAGGGCCTCCTAGCGCAATTTGTTAGCTACCTTAATAGTAGGCTTATATTCTATAGGAATCTAGATACAAGTTAGCCCTATTCGATCTATCTCGAGCTAAAACGACTTACTTAGAAGTAGCCCGAGCTACGAGAGGTATACTTTAAGTAGTCGAAGTACTTAGTCTCGTTAGTAAGGTCCTCCTTATAGTTAGATAGATCGATTTAGGGATATATAGCCTCGAGAAGGGTAATACGGCTTCCGCTAGTATAACCCTATATAATATTAGTACAATTAAGGTACGGATTGCTATTAAACTTTATACGGATCGCTATTAGGCCGAAACGGGCCGAGAAGACTTAAAGTACTACAAAAAACGGCTAACGAGGACTTAAAAAGGGCGCTACTAGTAGAAGAAGGGAGCTACTATACTAAATTAGCCTAAATCGCCTTAAGAAGGGTCGACTACGGTTAGCTATTACTAGCGCTAAGCGTAGAAGCGGTAGTAGCGGTAGTAGTAGAGATTATCCCTAGTAGGTATATATTATAAAAGGGAATAAGTTAAAGGGACTTAGATAGCTTAAATGCCTATAGTAGCTATAGCGATAGCGTTATTACTACCTAAGTAAGCTTTTTAAACAATAGTAAGTACCCTTTGTATATAATAATAGACTATAAGTAAAGTTTTCTATTCCTAGCCTCTAAGATATAGGCCTATAGAGGAGAGGGGCAATATTACGATTATGAGCCTAGTCGGGTCTAGCTAGCCTATCTAGACCCGAAATAGGCTAAGAAGGGCCGGGGCGGCCTATCTTGGCCTATAGGGATATATCTTCCCCCTAGATACCTCTCTTCCCTTTCTCCTTTAGCAATTCGAGTAGTTCTAATCGAGTACTATATACTACGTATAATTAATATATACCTCTTTTATATATACTCCTCCCTAATCTAGAAGGCAAGGGAATTATAGCGATAGGCTTTATAGATAACTCTAATATCCTTATATATAGGAAAAGTATAGAAGGGAACTATAGGAAACTAGAGGTAGTATACGATAAATGTATATAATAGATAGCTAAATATAGGGCTACCTTTATACTATAGAAGTACTAGCTAATCTACTTTACTAAGAGTAGAACAAGATATAACCTATAAGCTATAGTTAATATACTAGGGTTCGAGGATAGGCTAGCTCTATTCCTTAGACTACTAAGAGTATAGATAGATTTAAAACTAAAATAGGGCCTATATATTAGGAAAGTAGTAGAGAAAGATATATCCTAAATACTCTTACTCTAAAGGCTATATAAATCTATATAGAGAGTATTATTCTAGAAGGCAAAATACCTATATATAGCTACTATATAGTAAGGCCTACAATAATATATAGGGCTAAAGTCTAGATAATAATAGAGGGCCTACCTAGATATAGGAAAGGGGCTACCCTAAGGCTAGAGAAGATCTAAAACTATGTACTAAGATATATTATAGGAGTATATAAGAGTATAGTAGAAGGGATCCTCTAAAGGGAAACTCAAACCCCTCCCCTCTTCCTATATATATAATAGATAGCAAGATAATAGTTAGTTAAGATAGATAGTAAACCTACTACTAGGTCTATCTAGGAGAGATATAGGAAGGTCTAGATAGAATATAGAAGGAAAAGGGATATAGCCTAGGTATAAGACCTAAAAACAAGGTAGGGATAGATAGTAGAATAGGTTAATAGATAGACTAGGGAATATATCTAGTAGGGAGGAATAATGCCTAAATTATAGTAGATATACTAGAGGTAGGATATATAATAGGAAGACTAAGTTAAGAGAAGATAAGTATCCTAATAGAACTAATAGCTTCCTATAGCCTAGTAAGAAGGAATAAAAGGTAAGGAACTATACTAAGGATAGTTAAGGAAGTAGAGTATTATAGTAATCCTAATTAGGACTAAACATAATAGCCTTAATGTATACCTAATAAGGAGGAGAGTTCTAGGTAAGATACTAGAATATATATGTATATATGTATATATATATATATATATATAGATATAGGGCCTAGATATCTAAATATATTATACTATTCTACCTAAAGAGATAAAGGATAAGAAACTAACTTCTCTAAAGGATAGGGTTATTATAGTAAGACATTACCTAGACTAAGAAAGGCTTAAATAAAGTAACTAGATAGATAATTAAGAAGGGCCTCCTTAAGTAATTCTTCCTTATAAAGAAGGAACTTAAGAAGGAGGAAGATAGTATTGTCTAGTAACTAGGATACACTTGTCTACTAAGTTAGGTAGGGGCCTCGATTAGTATATATAGCCCTCTTCCTACTAGGGAGAGATATTATTAACCTTCGTTTAGTATACATTACTAGTTACGTTTCTTGTACCTCTACTATAGAGCTCTAATTACTACCTACTACCTCTATAGCTACTACGAATAGATAGTCTACCTAGTATAGCTTCCCTTAGCCTAATAGGTTATACTACCTATAGTCCCTTCCTATACTACCTAGTCCTTAGGTATATTGTAATACGGGTTATGTAAGTAGGTAGATAGTAGTTAGTAAATGAATATAGTATTTAATAGAGGTCTTCGAGGAGAGGGAGGAGGATTAGGAAGTTAGGCTAGCGCTAAGCCCTACCTAAGGTACCTAGACCCTAGCTTTACTCGAGCCGATTATATACTAATTATATATAGCTAATATAGGCTTCCCTTCTAAAGGCCGCGCCCTCGTAGCCTATTCGCTATATCCCTCGACCCTAATTATTACTAATTACTACTAACTTAGCGTACGTAATAAGTTGTTTAATCTACGCTAGATTAAACCCGCAATTATTAAATAATATTATATATCTAAACTTTACCTCTAACGACTAGGCGACAATGTCCCTACTATACTATTACTATAGATAGTAAGTTAAGTAATATATTACTATAAAAACTCGAAGCTAGTAACTAATAAGAAGCCGTTATAAAACAAGCGCGTTCTATCTACTATAATAGGCAAACGTAAGAGGTATTATAGCTCTTCCTCCGCTTTAAGCGATAGCTTAGTACTTGCTTGTTCTATCGTTAAATAGAATAGTACCGGGAGCCCCGCTAGCCGGGTTATAGGAGCCCTTTATCCTATAGTAGGGAACGTCGGATTTAAAGTAAGTCTTCTAAGTAAATTCTTAGGATTTGTAGCTATACCTAAAGTAGCTAGGTTAGTTAGCTATTAAGAGACTTAGTTTCGTAGCTATTATGATCTACTAGGTTAGTTAGCCTTTAATTAACCGAAAACGTAGTTCGTCTAGTTTCTATAGAGATAGCCTATTATAAGTCGAGTAGCTATATCTTCGGATATCTAGGGAAAAAATGGTAGCGAACAATTAGAGACGAAGGGAAAACAGTTAGGAAGGGAGGGAGGACGAATGGAAAGCACTATGCGCTAGGGTAGAGGAGGTACTAAAGGCAGAAGATAGGAAAACTCCTAAGAGGGCATATAAGATAATAATCTTAGAACTCCTTGGAGGACTAAAAGCAATCCATAACTAGGCAAGCTACATAATTACGAAGGTAGCTAATATAGCCGTAGCAAAGATTACAAAGAGATAACAAGAGACAAGCCCAAACCACCGCACTTAGGCAGTAGTAGCTAGTTAGGAGGCACCAAAACCCCTAAGGATAGTAGTTAGAGTCTACATCACGGACCTATAGGAGTAAAAAGAAATCTAAGGACTCTTAGGGAAAGAGATTGTAGAAAGAATTGCAGTTAAGGAGGTTATTAAGGCTAGGAACGAAGGGAAAGGGGTAATCAAGCTATTTATAGCCTAGGAGCAGGACAAAAAGAAGCTAGAAACACAAAAAGAATAGACAACCAAGATAGGGAAAACCGCAAAGGTCTCCTAATAGCAGTTCATAATTATAGCCTATAGCATAACAAGGAGCTTTAAGGAAGAACAGGATATCGGAAACCTATAGAGACAAAACCAAGCTATATGCCTAGGCCTAAAGATTATAAAGGCAGCATAGATCAAAAGGAAAATCGAAGAGACTAAGAAGTAGTCCTCCCTAATTATCTAGGTAGGGAGTGTAGAGCAAGCTAACATAGTACTAGACTAAGGGCTATTCTAGGACTTTGAAAGATTAGAAATAGAGGTATATAGAAGCAACTATAGAATAATGCAGTACTTCAAATGTTAGCATTATAGACACTTAGTAGCTAAGTGTACAAAGATAACTAACACCTGCTCCTACTATGCTAGGGACTACTAGGTTAAAGACTATAAAGCATACAAAGGGGAAGCAAGATATGTATACTATACTAAAAGACACCCCTCTTAGGCAAAGGAATGCCTAGTAAGAATGCAGGTAGCTAGGAAGGTAAAGGAAGCTAGAGTCAACATACTAACAAGATACACAACAAGCTAGGGTAGCTAGGCGTAGAGGCAACCTAGCTAGGTACTACAAAAGAGGTCAAGATAGGATAATGGGTTCACATTTAGGGCCTTACTAATACTAGAGAGCTACTAGCAACTAGGGAGACTAAGATACCTTAACATCGTAGGAAAGGAAGTAGGGTAGAAGAAGCTTAGTTAAATACTAGTACAAAGTGAGGAAAGGCTAAAGGAAAACCTATAGGGAAACGATATGGATGAAACCTAATGAACAGTGTAACAATACTAAACATTATATAGTACAATGTTAACAAAAGTAAAGACAAGGTATAGAGGAGCTTCCTTTAAGTACTAAACCTAAAAGAACATTACATTATTGCAATCTAGGAGCCCTAGCTCAACCTATACATAAAGAGACTAGCAACTATTAAAGACCCAAGGTACTATCCAATTATCTATAACTAGGGAGCCTTAAGGACATGTATCTACATTAGTAAGGAGATAGCTATAGAAACCTAGTAGGCTATACTACAAGAGGATAGGGACTTAACATTAGTTTAAGTAGAAACTTCCTAAGGTATACTCCAAGTCTACTACATATACAACCCACTACTAGACTCAAGGAGTAGTACCTAACTAAAAACCCTAGAAAGAATACCTAGAGTTATCTAGGGGAATACCTACTAAGTCCTACTTAGAGATTTCAACCTCTACTACCCCCTCTAGGGCTTAGACTTTACCCTAGCCTACTACTTCCTAGTAGGAAGGCTAATTAACATGTTGGAGAGGGAAGAAATAGAAATTGTTACCCTAAAGGGATTAGTTACCTAGGAAGCAAGAGGAAGCAGTAGCATACTAGACCTATGCTTTACATTACATTAGATTAGGAATAGGATTACAAGATGTAGGGTTAACTAGGAACTAGAGGAATTATTAGACCACTTCTTAGTATAGGTTGAGCTAAATGTCTAGGCTAATTAGGAATAGGAACTAGAGGAAAGGCTTAACTAGAAGGGGGCCTAATAGGATAAGATTAGGGAGGAACTAGAAATGGACCTAAAACTAGAAGAACTCTCAATAAAGTACCTACTAAAGCTAGAAGACATCGACAAGGTAGTAGAAGAACTAATAGGAATCCTAAGACAGGTAGCTAAAAAGCATACCCTAGTAAAGAGACATTCACTATACTAGCAACTATACTAGACTAGTAAGTATACAAGGAAAGTTAAAGTAGCAAGGAAGGCTAGGAGGTAGTAGATACAAACCTACATCTAGGAAGCATAGGACAACTATAATAAGGCCTACTAGGAAAAGAAGATCTAGATTAAGAAAGACAAGATGCAAGAATAGAGATCTATAATAGGAATGATTATAAAGAAACTAGAGGAGATGTAGAGGATAGCTAAATAGGCAAGGAAACCTAAACAGGAAAAGGACATAATGCTACAATTCCCGGACATTAAGGACTAACAAGGGCAAATGTAGACTACAATAGAAGGGAAAGCAAGAGCCCTAGGCTAATACTTCTTCTACGGAAAAGTACAAGTAGACCTATTAGACATAAGGGAGAAAGAACTAGAGACTCTACCGCTAGACATACTAAGAGATACCTAGGTTAAACCTAAAACTATAGAAAGGATCCTAAAGAAAATACTAGGCAATAAGGTACTAGGAGAAGACAAGATCTACAACAAACTTCTAAAAGCATACAAGAAGGAGCTAGCCCTAGTACTAGCCAATATCTTTACATAAAGCCTAGCATTAGGACACTACCTAAGACTATTTAGGAAATCCCTAACAGTAGTGCTAAGGAAGCCCTAAAAAGAGGACTACACACAGCTTAAAGCCTATAGACTAATAGCCCTACTCAACATAATAGGCAAGGTACTAAAGAAGATTGTTACTAAAAGGCTAACAACCTTTGTCGAGGAAAGGAATATCCTTCCTAAAGGCTAAATAGGAGGAAGAAAGAAAAGGTTAATACTAATAGCTATAGAACTAATCACAGAACAGATTAAGTACATCTAGTACTATAGTCAAAACCAGGTAGCAACCCTCCTCTCCCTTAACATCTTAGGAGCCTTTAACAATGTCTCCTATAAAAGGCTCCTATATATACTTAAGTAGAAAGCTATACCAAACTAGATAGTCCAATTCATCTAGTCCTTCCTATAGGAAAGATTAATATAGCTTATCCTAGGCAAATTCAAATTAGACCTAATACTAACTAAAAAGGGAATCCCCTAAGGATTAACACTTTCCCTAATCCTCTTCCTTATCTTTATAGTAGACCTACTCCCACTCCTAGAATCAAACAACACATTAGCATTAGGGTTTGTAGATAACACAAACATCCTAGCCTAGTC
>LFZO01001195.1:0-11337 GCA_001578225.1 Pseudocercospora musae | reverse complement strand
GATTACTAGAATGTCTCGAGCGACTATAGCGACTATTAGATAACTATCGGCGATTCGAGACTATATTCCTAATATATTATCCTCTAAGAAATCGTTTATAAGATAGGATAAATCTAATTCTCGTTAGCTTACGGCTTAGGGTAACGACTATACTAATAGTAGTACTTACTTTACCTTCGATATATCTCGAGTTTGTCTAGAGCTCCCCTTACCTCGATCTCGTCCTATTCTAGGGCCTAGGTACTAAATATAAACGACGTTCGCGATTTCTTAACCTTCTTCCGCTATTACTATCCCTTAGCTCTATATACTATATAATTAGAGTATTCCTTAACAAGCTCCTTTAATACCGACTAGTAGTATTCTTCCTATTTTAGTTTATCCTTCTACTCGTTCTATTACTAGAATTTAGTCTTCTATGTTAGATAAAGAAGGACTACGATACTATAGATATCGCCGAAGGTCTCGAAAGTAGCCGAATAATATTTATTAAGCTTTTATCCTAACGCTATAAGTATCTTCGTTATAGTAACCTTCTAGGGAATACTCTTTTTGCTTAGCTTCTTTATAGATCGATCTAGTTAGTTAAAGAGCTAGTTGTAATACCCGAATACCTAATAGATCGTTAGTCCTCGGATTCTACTTATTATGTGCGTAACGATAGCGTATAGCCTTACAATCGAAACAAGATATTCGGCCTATCTCTATTCCGCCTCGGTTAAGGCTAGCTATTCGATGCCTTAATTAATCTAGCACTAGTCTACTATATAGCGTAGTTTGCATACTTAGACTAGTATATAGAACGAGGAGTCGAATCTAGTCTTAATATCCTAGGTTAATTAGAGTGTTCGTTTCGGAGGCTAGGATTACTATTTCTTATTCTAAGTAATACTTTTACTATTAATCCGCGGCTTATCTAAGAGATTTGTCTAGATAAGTACGAACGCGTATTATTACTACGAGCTAGAGTTACTATAGATTGCCGTCCTATAGATCTAGATTAGTTAGTTAAGAAAACTAGTAGCTAGCTATACGGCTAGCTATAAGTACTAGCTATACTTACTTTGTAAATAACTATAGTAAGACTCTATTCCTTAGAAGCTTTTATAGCCGCCTTTAAAGTACTTAGCTTATCCTATACTTTCTTTTCGTCTAACATCTTCTACTACTCGTCGTTTTAAGGTACTAGCTTCAATTTCGTAAATAGTGCCTAGATAGCGATTTGTACTACGTGTACTAGATAGGGAAACTTCTTAGGAGAGGGAATTGTTACTCTCGTATCGAATATTAGGTCCGTATCTATCGACTCTATCGCGAGACTAGTAGGGTCCTTAGACCTAGAATCGTTCTCATATTCCTCGTTAGTATCCTCTAATAGCTCGATAGATAGTATTAATTATATCGCGATAGTTTAACTAAGTTTCTCGACTACTTCTCGTCTATAATTAGTATTAGTATAAGACAACTACTAAGAAGGCTATCTATAAGTTTTCATAGAGCGTTTTATTATTACTTATATTATCTATCGTAATAGTAATTAGCTTAGTATAAACCCTAACTTGCTCTAGCGCTTTTTGTACTAAACCTACTATATTCGCTTTAGAGTAGGCTCCTATAATTTTAGGAAATCCGATAATTAATTTATAGTATTTCTATTACTTATCGATAAAGTAAAGTGTAATAGAGAGGAATAATGCCTATATCGTCCTATTTAACTAGCCGTTAATTGCGATTACTACCTAGTTAGCTAGCCCTACTAGATCCTTAATCTCTTTCATAGCGCTCTCTATATTTTATACGAAATTACTATATTAAGTACTCGCCGAGAGAAACGGGGATAGATTGTTAATAAGGTAGTAGTATGTTTTTTAGACCGATTCCCTCTCGAAGAAGTCTTCTAAAAGTCCGTTAACGATAATTATCTTATTAACTAGTTAACGGAAATCCTCGAGACTATACTCGTTAGCGTTAACTATACGTACGTCCTTCTTTCCTTACTATAGAATTATTAGACTTATTTATAATATCCTAAATACTCGGCGTATAGCTAGCTATATAGCTAGCTATAGGGGGGTACTCTTACCTTAGTACGAAATTTAGTATCTACCTCGTCCTATCGATCCCCCTATACTAAACGACATTTTTAAGTCTTTAAATACTTCGTAGTAGTAGTATTACTATTCCTAATTAACGGATACTTTATAACTAGCCTATAGAACTTATATATTACTACCGGCTAGCCCTTAAGCCTATCGAGTACGGTAACCGTCCTATATACTACTCCTTTAGTTAAATACTTCTAGATAAAACTACCCCTACCCTTACTTCCCTAATTAACTAGGAACTTCTAGATATTCTATAGCCTCTAAAGTAAGGTATAACTAGAGCTTTTTACTATATTCTACTAGGTCTCTCGAACCTATTAATAAAAAGGCTCGTAATATTCCTTCTTCTAGATATAAACATTATCCCGTTTATTGAAGATCGCCGGATTAATTACTAATAGGGCCCTTAATTAAGTATTCTTAGGAGAGAAGAGATTTCGTCGGGCTATCGATATCGACGATTAACGAGAACGCTAACTATCTTTACTAAAGGACTAAGCCCCTACTAGACTACTTCTTATTCGAATAGTCGATAGTAAGGAATTGTTTCGTCTTCGTAGAGGACTTTAAATAGATAGACTTAAAGCTCTATTGTTTCCTTATCGCCCTTAAGATCTAGTCTATACTCCTAATAACTATCTAAATCGAGATTGCGACCTTATTATTCGTTAGCTTAGTAATAAACTAGCATTTAGGATAGTAGGAATATTAAGGAGGTTAGTATTTAGAGGCATAGTAGCTTATAGATATAAGAGAATAGCGACTTAGATATTAACGACTAAGAGTCCTAAGGAGCTTTAATAGTCCGATAGATTAATCTTTAAGTAAGAAAGAAAGTTAATAAAGTCCGAACTATAATATGAAATTATAGATAGCTAGGTACGAGGTATAATTTCAATAATATAGGTAGCTAGGCTAGTAATAAGGATAGAAATTCCGATATGTATAGTCGCGTACTTATAATATTTATTATAATAGTTATATGAACTACTATGCGAGCTAGTCTATACCTATCTACTCGGTATCTTATATAACTATATCCTCGCTCTTCTACTATACTCTAGCGGTATCTACTACTATATAAGTAGAGTATATATAGTCTATAGCTACTTGCCCTAAGCCAAGATATATTCTATTCTTCGAATTACTAAGACATATCGTTAAGAGGTACGTTAGCTTTAATATTCCCTTATAGCCTAGCTTAGCTAGTATCTTATAGTACCTACTCGTCTCCTCGAGCTACTTCCTCTCGATATCGAAGCAATAGTATAGAGCTTTTGCTCTACTACGTCCTAGGCATACTATATCCTTAAAGTAGTAGTAGCGAAGATTATAGTTTTAAGGCTAGTAGCCTAGTAAATTTAACCGAGGCGTACTTCTAAAGTATAGCGAAAAGGTTTTGTCCTATATATTAATGTTTCGAATAACGGCGCGCGTAGTATAGGTATAGATAGACGTCCTAGTAGGTTAGTTCGGGTTAGGTTCGGGTTCAAAACCGAACCCAACCTATTTGTCCGGGTCTAATCTTAGGGAACCGGAACTTTGTCTAGGTTCAAACCCAAAAATTCAATAGGTTTATAGCGAAAAATAGAAACATTAGAAAGGCGGAAATTGCGAAATATCGAGATAGAGAACATTGTTATTTATGTATGCTACTATTATCGTAGTCCTTAAGGACAAAGTAGTTATTTCTTCTATATATACTACTAGTATCGTAGTCCTTAAGGACAGAGTAGTCATTTCTTTCTATAGCATAGCGCTAATAGCAACCCTTCCGGTCCTTTATTACTTACGACGGTTCTTATATAGATTCTCGCTAATGTCTATATCTCTAATAAAGATACCGTAGCCCTTTAGAAGCAAACTTAGTATAACAATGTCCTTCTACTAAATAGTAATACGCTTAGTACAGATAGCTAGTAGGTTAGTAGCTATCTAGAGTTAGTATATGTTAAGGACGTTAGGGAGTAATATATACTCGAAGAAAGTTGTAAGGTATGCTTTAGAGGCCTTACGTAATACCTCGATAGTATTAAACTAAATACGGAACTAGCTAGCGCCGGTAATACTAGTATCGTAGATTAACTATTTAATTAGTCTCTAGAATAGGGCTCGCGGGATTATAAGGTCGGTAGACATTTGCGTAGTCTTAATCTACTACAATGCGTTTTCTAAAAGATAATTAGTTGCGGCCGGCTATACGGCCGGCTATAGAAAGAGTAGAACTTACTACCTAGGCGTCTACGAGCTACGCCTACAATTCTCTTCTTATTTATCTTATAGGGCTTAAAGGTAGTGCTTTTCTAGATACTACGCGTAGTAGCGTAGTTATTGTAAAGGACGCGAGTAGTACCTTTCTTCTTCTTCTTAGCGGCGCTAACGACGGTCTTTCCGGTAGTTCTAGGCATAATAAGTATACGACAAAAGGTATAGAAGTATAGTATAGGTAGAGAAGTAGCGATATATAGTAGTAGTAAATTCTTGCATTGCTATACTATTCCAACTACTAGACAAGTAGCTATCCCTATCTATTGTCGAAGGTAAAAGCCCTTAGCCTATAGCCTCCGGTACAAAACCCTTCATCTCCTTCCTACTTTGTAGGATTCTATCCCTACCTTTAGTGTCTGTTTAGGCTTTAGGATATAGAGAGGATCTCTATAGCTCCTTCCTCTTACTAGGCTCCTGTTCCTACCTCCTACTATCCTCCTCCTCCTTTTCTAGCTCCTCCTTTGCAATAGAGAACTGTTCTAGGAGACCCTCCCTAATCATCTACTTAGTTACTTCGTTTAGGCCTCTCTTAGTCTACGTAAGCTCCTACCATAATGATCCTACCCTTTAGATGAGTTGGTTCCTTGTCTCTTGTCTCTCTAGGTAAAAGAGTATAACATGTTTAGGTATCTAGGCCCTATATCTATATGTGTACTCTAGTGTCTTGCCTAGGACCCTCCTCCTTATTAGGTATACGTTTAGGCTAATGTGTTTAGTCCTAAGTAGGGTTACTATAGTGCTTTGCTTCCTTATCTATCCTTAGTGTATTTCCTTGCCTTTTAGCCCTTCCTACTAGGCTATAGGGAGTTGTTGGCCCTATTAGGATGCCTATCTCCTCCTAACTTGGCTTTCCTATTGTATGCCCCATTTCTAGTATACCTACTAGTGCTTAGGCATTATTCCTTCCTATTAGATGTACTCCCTAGTTTGCCTACTAACCTATTCTACTATCTGCCTCTACCTAGTCTTTAGGTCTTGTGCTTAGGCTATGCCCCTACGCCTCCTACACTCCTCCTAGACCTTTTTACACCTCTCTTGGATATACTTAGTAACTAGCTTATCCTCTATCTTAGCTAATTGTTGTCTTACTATCTCCTATGTATATAGAGAGATAGGTAGGATTTGTGTTTCGCTTTAGAGGACCCCCTCTACTACGCTCTTGTATGCTCCTATAATATGCCTTAGCGCTTGGTTTTGGATCTTTTCTAGCTCTAGGGTAGCTCCTTTTCTATATCCCGGTATTCCTTCTAGTATTATCTAGACTTTGGCTCTATATGTTATTGCGGGCCTTACTATAGCTATGTATAGGTGTTTCGCCTTCTAGAATAATACTCCCTATATAGATTTGCATAGCCTCTAGAGTAAGGACATCTATAACGTACCTTTCTCTACTGCTTTCTTAATGTGTAGGCCCTACTAAAGTTTCGAGTCTACCTAAACTCCTAGTAGTTAGAGGGATGGAGTAGGTCTATCCTTAAACCCTATTATGTTAACTATAGCTTATAGGTTATGCCTTGTC
This sequence comes from Pseudocercospora musae, assembly GCA_001578225.1. Lineage (NCBI taxonomy): Eukaryota > Fungi > Ascomycota > Dothideomycetes > Mycosphaerellales > Mycosphaerellaceae > Pseudocercospora > Pseudocercospora musae. Next base: position 5,445 of record LFZO01001195.1, on the reverse strand, counting down.
CTACTCCTAGTAAAGTGTATTAGTTAGTACTTCTATAGTACAAAGGTAGCCCTATATTTAGCTACCTATCGTATGCATTTGTTATATGCTATCTCTAGCTTTCTATAGTTCCCTTCTATAGTCTTCCCGTATACGAGGATGTTGGAGTTATCTACAAATCCCATCGCTATAGTTCCCTTGCCCTCTAGGTTAGGGAGGAGTATAGATACAAAGAATAGGAATAGGATTAGTAAGAGGGTTAATCCCTATAGTATTCTAGTTGTTTAGGGCCTTGCCTAGTCTATGTATTCTCCTAGTCTAAGGTATATTGTCCTATCCTAGAGGAATGACTAGATGAATTGCATAATGTATCGTAGGTATGCTTTTATCCTAATGTTGTGTATTAGCCTTTAGTATAATACGTTGTCGAATGCTCCTAATATGTCTAGGTATAACATTAATGCTACTATTGTTAGGTCCGTTTTCTAGACTGTCTAGACCTATTCTATTATTAGCTCTAGGGCTAAGATAGTAGACCTTCCTAGTCTAGCTCCTATCTAGGATTAGGGGAGGAGATCTCTAGCCTCTACTTCTTTGCTTATTCTCCCTATAACAATAGCCTCTAGGACTTTTGCTAGGGTGTTTAGTAGTACTATAGGTCTATATGCTCCTAGTTTAGTATAGTCTAGCTTTTGTAGTTTCTTTAGGATGACCGTTATAGAGTGTTTGAAGGGTCTAGGGTAATATCCTTGTTATAGGTATACTATAAAGAATTTGCATAGTAGGGGTCCAAGTTCTTGCCTACATTCCTTGAGTATTAGGTTAATGATTAGGTCGGGTCCTAGGGCTTTACCCTTTAGGAGCCTATTAAGTATCCTCTAGAGTTCTTCTATTCTAACCTCTTCCTCTATCTAGAATAGGCTTAGGTAGGATGCATCTTGTATGTCTTCTAGGTTAGCTACCCTTAGCTCTAGGAAGAAATGTTAGGCTAGTACTTCTACTTTCCCTTAGTTTTCTGTTTACATTCTGCCATCCTTATCCTTAATCTCTAGGAACTATAGAAGGGGGTGTCTTTGTCCTACCCCTTCCCTAGCCTACTTGGCTAGTTTCTAGATCCTGTTCGGGTCCTTAGTAATCTCTTTAACTATGTCTCTCTAGCCTAGATTCCTATCCTTCCTAATTTGCCTACCTTTAGCCTATGAGGCTATTAGGTATACTACTAGGGCCTCTTCTATTCTTTCCTAGCTCCATTTCCTCTTTAGGCGTCTTATCCTTTTTACCGCTTTGCTACATTCCCGTAACTAGGTTATCGTAGCATATTTAGACGGTTTAGCCTTTAGGATATCCTCTTGGATTATCTTGGTAAGTATCGCTTAGACCTCCTAGGCTATCGCATCGAGTTGTTCTAGTATATCTATTGTTTTAGTAGAGATTCCTTGTATCTCCTTCTTTACCCTAGCCCTAATCTTGTCCTAGTCTACCTTTTTCTATTGTAGTCTTTATATCTAGGCTTTAGTACTAGTCGGAGCCTATAGGATTGTAGTCTAGATTAGTACATGGTCTAATCCTGTTTCTAGGTCTATCCTTGTTCTATATTCTTGTACATTTTGTTAGATTCCTATAGTCCTAAATACTAGGTCTAGTGTCTAATAGCTCCTAGGAGTTTCCTATGTAATCGTGCCTAGCTCTAGTAGTAGGTCGAGGTAGGCCTTCTCTATAATTGTAATAAGGTAGTCTACTACCTAGTATTAGTTCTAGGCGTTGTTCCCTCCCTACCTAGGATAGTGTAGGTTGAAGTCCCCTAGTAGAACGATCTCCTCTCCCTCTTTTCCCTAGGTTGCTTCCTCTACTAGTAGGAGGGTACCTAGTACGTAGTCTCTAGTAGGGCTAGATAGGTTGTAGTAGTTAAGGATGTTAACCTATCTTTCCCCTATACTAAGGCGAATTGCAATTATGTCCCTTAAGTGTTCTATTACGTTCTACGTTTGTATATTAATTTCTTTAGATACGTATATAGCAACCCTTAGGTATGCTGCCCCTAGGAGTATAGTGTAGTATCCTAGGTATACTACTATGTTCCTATTGCTAGGGCTAATCTATGGTTCCTAGATTGCTATTACCTAGTGTTCCTTCGGATCTAGCTATTAGAGGAATGGGATTTGGATCTTGTCTACGCTATGGTTAGTGTTGTACTATAGGATAGTAAGCTTCCCCTAGCTACTATTTATTTTGGGCGCCCTAGTATGCCTATATGTCTTCCATTGCTTCCTAGCCCTAGTTCTGTCCTAGTTGCCCTTCTTGGCCTATAGCTAGGGGGAATAGTGATAAGATCTTAGTATTCTGTAACCTTCCTACTAGGGCGATGGAGCTTGTGCCTATTAGTCTCCCTAGAGGTCTCCTTAACCTTTCGTCTATATCCCTATCTAGGCTTGTGCTTCTAACTTTTCTCTTAGACCTAATAATTGTCTACCCCTCCGGGTCTTTCGGGTCTTTATAGTAGGTAAGGTAGTTCTAGCTCTTAGTTGCTTAGTCTCTAAAAGCCCTTGCTTTTGCAATAGCTACTTGTTTTACTTTGCACGATACTAACTATACTATATAGGTGCCTTAGTAGTTGCTACATTTCCTTGTCGTTCCTTAGCATTCGTCGGTTCTATGTAGTCCTACGCATTTCCCGCATGCTTGTTCGGCTCTATAGTACTTTGCTACATGCCTAAATTGTCTATACTTTAGGCATTGTATAGGTCTCTACTTCGGATCGAATTCTTCTATAGTAAGAAGGGTACCTAGGGATACGAGGCCTTTTTGTACAATTTCCTTTACTTAGGCTAAGCTTTGTATGTTTAGGATAATAGAAGAGTATGTCTTCCCTTCCATTACCTTTCGGCTTTTAAGCTAGGCTACTTAGGATATCTTGAGATTCGGGTAGAGTCTTCCGTTCTCTTCCTAGATCTTGTAGATGTAGCTAGGGTCTTTAGGGTTAAATCCTATGGCCCTAAAGCTATAGACTAGTACCTAGTGTGTTAGGGCCTCTACCGTAGCGCTAGGGAGCGCCTTCTGTATCTACCCTAGTTCATTTGTTAACTTATCTTTAGTAGGTTTGGATACTATAAACACCTATAGGTCGCCGCTCTCGAGTTTCTTAATAGCAATTACCCTTAGGTCTTTTAGTCCTTAGAGTATTTCCTAGTTAGTGAGTCCTTTTATCTTTTCTTGCTCTTCCTTCTAGCTAACCCTTATTGTGATTATGTAACTTTTAAGGGGGATTCTCTATATGCTTAGCATAGCTAGCTAGCCTTAGGAGGTAGTCTGTGCCTATGTTCTTGGTTCGGGTGTTTTCGTATTGGTTTAGAGGTTCTATAGATAGGTTTAGAGGGTGTTTGTAGTGTCGGCGTCTTTTAGTTAGTATAGGAGCTAGGTCTAGGCCCGCTAGAGGAGGGAGAGGAGGGAGAGGAAGTCTAGGGCCTAGGGAGCATCTAGTACCTTTTAGATATCGTCTGTTAGGGTTTGTAGGTTCTTTTAGATGTTTCTGTTCGTTTTTAGCTAGTTGGGCTATTCTTTCGGGCCCTTAGGGCCCGATTTGGGTATTAGTTAGCCTTTAGTCTAGCTTTAGGGTAGAGGCTAGATCCCTCCCTCCCTCTACCTTTCCTCGGGTCTACCGTCGCGGTGTCGTTTCTGGAGTGGTGTATTCGTGTCTCCTACGCTCGTAGGCGTTGGCGCCTTAGCCTAGGAGTTAGACATTTAGGTAACTATATTCGTTAGATATATAGAGTAGTAGCGATATATAAGGTAAATACCGAATTAAAGAAAGTTATTATTATACGCTATTATATTGTAGATTAGTATAATAAAAACGTCGTTATAGGCGTTTCTAGGCAACTAAGTAGAAAATAATAGAAAGTAACGTAATTAAACCTCGATAATAGCAAGACCGCTCGATAATAGTAAGAGTAGAATAAATATATACGCGACTAGACGAGACTCGATATAATATTAAAGTAATAAGTAAAGCTAAAGAATGTAGCCGGTAGTATAGCTAGCTATAGTTAGAGAGTATGTATTGAAAACCTAGTAAGAAATAACTACGAATAACGTAATAAAGCTTAATAATAGCAAGATTAGAGGATAATACATATACGACTAGGTAGGATTCGATACGATATTTAAGGGATTAGTAGAGCTAGATATATAGCTAGTAGTATAGCTAGCCATAGTTTAATAGAAAGTATCGAAGAAATAGTAATAAAAACTAAGAGTAATTGTCTCGAATTATTGAAATTATTCTCTTAAAAGTCGTATCCGAATCTTCGCGATAAGCTATATATCCTTCTACTATAGTGTTACCCTTTTAGCGTAAATTGCGAGTAGGTTAGCTAACTCGAATATCGTAGTTAAGAACGCCTCGCTCGCTTCCTATAGAGCTTTAACCGCGGTACTCTAAAAGCGTAGGTCGGCTTTAAAATTTAGTACTATCTCCCTAACGAGCCGCTAGAAAGGAAGCTTGTTTATTAAGAGATCTATACCTTTAGTGTTTTAATAGAACCGAATCTTATAGAGGGCGACTATGCCTTACTTCTACTTAAACTTCTTACTACTAGTATTACTTTTGAAAGCGATACTCCTCCGATGTCTTAACGCCTACTTTATAGGCTATAACTAGCCTTTACGTTGTTTCTAAGGACTCTTAGTTAGAAGGCTCGTTATAGGTTTCTTCTAAGGAATCTATTGTTTCCGACTAGTAGTATTACTAGTACGAATAGGTTGTTCGTTAGTTTGTACTATAGCTAAAATAATTAGTACTAGTCTAAGACGAAATGTAGGCTAACTTATCCTAAGGAAGTCATAGTTTTGTTATTTACGTTAGTATAGGTAGAGATAATAATAGTATTCTCGGAAGAGAGAGCGACGACTTACGATCTACTTCTTAGCTATTATCTCGGCGGTTCCTATCGTTAAAGGAACTAAAAGGTCCGTCCGGGTCGTCGATAATCGTATCTCTATAGAAAGGCATTTTTTTAGGATATAAAAGGAAGAAAGGGGTAGATAAAAGAAGACTAGGTATATATATAGTAAAACGTTATCGTAGTAACGTTAACGACTAGCTTATAACAAATAGAAAAAAGGACCGGCTATATAGCTAGCTATAGAGCAAAGTCCTACTCCGTCTCGGCCGTTCTATTATAAGGTTCGTATATTAAAGAGATATACTTAGAAGAGCGTAGTATCTATAGAGAACTCTTTTTCCCTATCGTAGATAGGATTCATAAGATAAGAAGCTAGTAGGGCTATAAGCTATACTTATTCGAGTATAGTATAGGTAAGGTAATAGCTACTTACCTATAGCCGGCCGTAAAGCTAGCCGTTTTTCTAGCTTACTTTATAGTTACTCGACTTAGTACTTATCGCTAGTTCCGCCGGTAGACGCTTTCTTTAGAGGTATTGTAATTTCGTAGATACGAAGGCGTAGCG
>LFZO01001194.1:6684-18065 GCA_001578225.1 Pseudocercospora musae | reverse complement strand
TATCTTCTACCTCGATTACTAGGTAAGTATTAATATAGAAGGTCGAAAAGAACGTACGGTAATAGGTACTATAGGAACGGGACGATCGTAATAGTTAGTATACAAGTTAATTAATTGTCTAAACTACGTTCTATAGGTACAAGATATCCTAGTATCGTACCGATACTAGGCCGGACCGTAATAGTCTCCCCCCTAATAGGGAAGACCTATACGTCCTCGTTGTAATAAAACAAAATCGAAGAGTAAACGTACTAATGTATAATGTAATCGTCGCGGTAGTATTAGTAGTCGTATCGCTACCCTATAGCATTAACTACTCGGCGGCGAGCGGCGACGACTAAGCCTAGAATCGTAACGATCTAGCGACGGGCGCGTGTAGCTAGCGTAGATAGAGTCGATAGCGACCGGACCGTAGCCTCTATCTCGGCGCGGCGACGCTTGCGCGACTAGGCTAGCGTCTCGGTAGTATTAATACGTAGCGGCGGCATTGGCTTGCCTAAAGCCTTAATGTCTAGCTTATCTACTATTACGTTAAATAGTACTATCGTAACGGTTAGGGGCTATATAGTATTAAGCTAGGCGTTTAGTAGGAGAAGGTCTATTATTTCGCCTATATCGATAGAGCCATCGTCGCGGAACGCCTATACTTCGTTCGCCTAGCTCTTGAGGTATTAGTCCGTAACGGCCTCGACGTCTACTAACTCGGCTTCGGTAGCGCTACCCGTACCGCCGAGAATAGTAAGCGTATCGTCTAGTACGTCTACTAACTATAGCGCTATACGTCCCTTACCTATATTAATATAGTTATTAGCTAGCAAATTGAGGGATTACTTGCCTATCTCGAGGAGAATACGGGTAGTCGAGCGCTATTATACTATAGTAAGGAGCAAGGCGTCTCTCTAAGCGAACAAGGCGGTAATAGTATCCTCGAGACCCTTAGCCTAGCGATATAACTTTAATACGGCGATGTTGGCTATGCGATTAGCTAGAGCGGTCTAGTTAGTAACAAGCTATATCCGAGCGGCGGTACCTATAGCTAGCGACTATAGCATAGCCGGTACTAGAGGTAGTAGGGCCGGCAACTTGTCTAGGAGGTTACCTATCGCCTTAGTAACGTCGTTTAGTAGCGCGACGCGTAGTGCCTTACCTTTAGCTCGCCTAGGATTGCTACTATCCGGTATCGGGTTACCGTTATCTAGCGTATCGTTACTACCTACCGAATCGCGTCTATAGCTAGCTCTATTGCGTATGCGGATAGGCGTAGGGTTGCCGCGCTCTAGCGTATCGTTACTACCTAGTAAACCGAGCCTATAGTAGCGTCTATTGCGTATACGGATCTCGGTAGGGCCTACGGTATATAGTAGGACCTTGCTAAATTAGAGAGCATTAGTAACGTTGCCCTCGTTAGGCGTAAAGGTATCGTTAGGGATTAGGAATAAAGAGACTAGGTCCTAAGACATAGTAACGTTATACTACTCTAGGGTCTTATTAACCTAGCTAAGGTAGTATATCGTATTAGTATAGACGGCGACCGGTATAAAGTTATTAGGAACTACCTATGTCTTTATTAGAATCTCCTCGTTCTACTAGTTATCGCGTACCGTATCGGGGAACGTAAATCCCTTAGGGACCTTGTCTATATACAAATTGTTTATATATGTCGTAAATGCGTCGCTACGGTAATCGTCGTCGTAGAAGCTTAGCTAGACAATCGCTACAAAGTCGACCTTCAAAGTCTTGTCTAATACGAGTACCTTCGGGTAGAACTTCTTCGCCTTCGCGTAGCTTATGTACTTCTTACTACCTATAGTAATCTATAGGTAGCCGTTCGATTTATACGTCGGCGTTATATCGCTTATTTCTTACTTAGGGACGAGATCGGTAGTATAGCCTTCGCCGCGAAGTGTATAGATATTGTATACACTAACGTAGCGCTAATAGTAATCTTTAATATCCTAAGTAATAGTAGGTTCGCCTAGCTAACGACGATACTATACTAGGAGGCCGTTAGCGTTAAACGTAGATACCTAGTACTTGTATAGGAAATTAGCGCTAAAGAGGCTAGCTTCCTTTATAATTATAAGCTACAACACTTAATAGTCGCTAAGTTAGGCGTGTTCCGGTAGTAATCGTATAGTAGTAAGTCGTCCTATAATCGGATCGAAAAGGAACTAGAGCGCCGGCGCGATAGTAAGATCGACCTTATAGCTTAGCTTCGGGACGACTTTCTTACTAACCTAGCGCTTCTCGTTACGGAGGGTATACGTCGTATCGCCCCCTGTACTAGGATAGCGGGAGTAAGGGACTAGTCTACTATTACCTATAATTGTAGCGGATTGCTCGGCGTCGGTAGTACGCGTATACTAGGTTAGAATCTATACTATGTCGTAAACTAAATTCGGACCTATAACCTCCTCCTTAATCTAATACTATATAGCTAAGCTAGTTACGCGATGTCGGATAGCGATAGGCTAGTAGAAGAACTAGACTTCGTCGAGATACTAGTTCGCGGGCGCAATACTAACGTTCTATAGCGCATAACTATAAAAGGTAACTAGTTATAGGAAGGTAGAGCCGAATACCGTATCTAGACTATAGAAATCGCGTAGGCTACTATAGATAGTAAGGGCAAGGCGTTCGTAGACCGCGATAAGCGCGCGTTCCTCTAGTAGGTCGCCGTCGGGCGCGTCTATATACGGATAGAGTAGATACGTTCGCTAATCGGGCGCGCGGAAGATAGAATAGTCGAAGGCTAGCTTCTAATCGTAAGAGAGGCGAAAGGTAAAATCGGGCCGGTCGTACTACCGCTCCTAAAGGATAGCCGCTAGGTCGTATTCGCCTCGGCCTATATAATAGTATAGTTCGAGAGGGATCTAGGTACGATTGTTACGTACGGTAAGCTAGAGGTAGAGTAGGTAGAGTTTAAGGCGAGCCTAAATGTACTCGATTTACTAATCTCTCGGAATAGGTAGGTAGAAGGCTATAGGCTAGTAGCCGTTAGCGTCGGTCTAGTACTATGTATCGTAGATGTCCTTAGCTAAGCTATATTAATCGTTACCGTAGAAGCGCTTATCGCTCTCGACTCTATACCTAAGGGTTTCGCGCGCTAATTCGTTATACGCGAGCTTCTCTCGGAGCTAGTATATATACGCTTATTCTAGTATCTCGTCCTAGCGGACGTACTAACGGTAACGCAAGAGGGTTAGTAGTCGCTAGTATTAGGTAAAGTCGCGATCGCGCTAGAGCTAGTAGTAAGGGGGACTAGGTAGCGTCGCTAGCAAATTGAAGCTATAGTTAGCCGAATACGGCGTATCGACGTTCGCCTTACAACGCGCTAACTTCGATAGTAGGGATGCCTTATAGCGATAGGGCTATAGTAGGTTATCTTCTACTAGCGGCGATAGTAATCGTACTATAGATAGTAGTTATTATTATTCTAGTAAAGGCGAATTCTAGTACAAAGGTAAAGAAATTCTCTATAGTAGCGCTAGTGTTTTAGGTTCCGTACTAGCAACTACTCTATCCGCGTCTATACCGGCCTTACCCGCTTCTAAAACGGCCTCTACATTACTAGCTCCGTTGCCTAGGACTCCCTCTACTTCTTCGCGAAGTCTACGAGCTTAACGGGTAGCGTACTCTAATGCCTCCCGTACCGCTAAATCTCGGCTCTCCTAAGTAGCTACTACCTCTAATTGCGTATCCTTAGAGGGGTCGTATATCTTATATCGTAGAGGATAAGGCGCGTTGTTAGAGTAGCTACGAAGGTAGGCGTAATTTAGGCGCTATTGCTATATATACTCGCTATCCGTCTATACTACCTAGCTATCGTCTATACCTTTAAGATCAAATCCCTATTTATTAAGATAGAAACGTCCTATAGCCGCGATTCGATTAATAGCCTAGAAGACTTCGTAGCTATAGTAGATATCGTTATCGTCTAGGAAAAGCTCTTTAGCTAGCGCATTATTCTAAGCCTATCTCGAAGTAAGTATTCTTACGACGCCTTTCTATATCGATTTCGTAAAGGCGAACATTGGGTTCGCTACGGCGATTACCGCGGGCGTAGCGTTAACAAGGTACAAGAACGTAGCGTCGTTTAGTAGTAATAAGCGTACGTTTAGGAGCATTAAGCGCTTATTTACTATATAGCGGCGCTAAACGGGGTCGAATCGACCTATACTATAGTACGTCTAGAGGTTACCTACCTTATTTAGGTAGGTAGCGTAGTAGGTCGCGTCCTAGCCCCGGCTATCGTCGTCCTATTCGCTTTCATCGTTATAGTATACTAGTAATTAGCCTCGGCTATAGGCCTCGTAAGCTTCCTAACCGTTACTAGTAAGTACCTAGCCCTATACCGAGCCGTTCCTTATAACCTCTCTAAGTAACCCATTTCCTACGTAGTCTCCTATCTAGACTACTACGTCTCGAGTAGGCGCTAGAAAGTTCTCGTATACGAAATCCTAAACCTAGGTTCTCGTAAACTCCGTTCTAACGGCCCGAGACGCGTAAGCTACAAGTACCTACTTCTCTCTCTCTTATAGCCTATTAAGGCGCCGACTACCCGAGGTTAGTTTAGGATTGCCGCCATTTATGCCTAGGTCGCCTCGCGGCGTACTATTATCGTCGGAATCGTCGATATTAGATAACATTTACGTAACCGGCTATACGCCTTATCGGTATCGATAATAGTAGTAGTTACGTAGCGCTATCGAATACGTAAGAGTAGCGAAAGGATACGAAGGTAGGCGCTATTCTAGAATAGATTATATATTTAGCGGTAGTAGTCGACTACTTTCCTAAATAGGCTATATATCGATAGTACCGAGCGGGCCGAATCGCTAGAGTATCCGCGGGATCTACCGGATAGCCGAAGATAGGAATTCTACGCTAAATCGTATAATATAGAACATATAGCAATAGGGTAGCTAGGTCGAATCGGTAGTTACGACTCGCTCGGAATCGCATTACTACGAGCCGCATTACTACGGATACGAATAGATCTACGGCGCTAGACGTCCGATCGTTAGAGCTCGTCTAAAAAAGGCTAGTAGGCTCGAGTTCTTTAGACAATCTTTCGCACTCCCGGTACTAGCTACTATTCCTCTACCGGATATGTCCGGTTGTACGCGTCGACTAGGTCTTAAGCTACTTCGAGATCGTCGAGATCGTACTATACGTTATTCGTATCGCTATATCCTAACTATTTAACTAGATATTAGGTTACCGGCTATCCGCGTCGAATAGTTATATATCTACCTACTAGTCTCTCGATCTCGTACGAGTCTCCTTCGTTAGCGACGCCTAGCCCCTATTCCGCTATAACTAGTAGAGGATCGTAGTTTATTTAGCGCCCGTATAGATCTAGGCCCGAAGGGGCCTTCTCTAGGTATACGATCGAGATAACCGGATAGATTTTTATAACCGGTAGTAATTTAAGGCGATATGCTAGCCGACCGATTCGCTCTAGTACCTTAAAGGATCCCTCGTAGCGATAGCTAAACTTACGCGTTTAGCCTTAGACCTTATAGCCGGACTAATCGTAGTCCGAATATAGACGCAATATAACCCTATCGCCTAGTTATAGTATTAACGGCTTGTGTTTTCTATTATATCTATCTTTTATCTTAGCCGCGGCCTATACGATCGCGTTATAGACCTCCTTCTAGATCCGTCCCTACTCGGTAGCGCGATCGTACGGATAGTCCTCGAGATTAGCTACTAGGTCTAGATTCGTCTTGATTCCTATTACGATTTCATTCGGAGACTAGCTAGTTATAGCGCTCCGTAAGTTGTTTAGCGTAGCTTGCAATAGCGGTAAACACTACGTCTAATCGCCTTCGGGATACTCTAAGAGCTAGAACTATAGTACTATCTCTACTATCTAGTTAGTCCTTTCCGATTAGCTATCGGTTTAGGGGTAGTATACTACTAATATAAGTAATTTCGCGCGTAGCCTCGAAAATATCCCTTTCATAAACCCTAATAGCTAGCGAGGATTACGATTCCCGATTAGGACTAATAGAAAGCTTATATCTATTAGGTACAAGTAGTCGATCTAAGCGATTCCCTACTATGAAGCGTCCCAATCCTCGTAGCCCTATACGATAGCGACCTTCTTACTAAATTTACACGTAGACGTTAAGATAGCGTCTATGCCGGTCGGGCTAGGGAATAGTGCCGTTACGAGGTCGATCGTAGCGGTATAGTAAATACCGCTAGTTAGGGAAATCGGCTATAGTTCGCTATACGGAGCATATCGCTACGTTCTTAAAAGTAGGCATTTATAGCAATACTCGATGTATTTACGTAGTTTCCTACTTATACTATAGATATAAAATAAGGCTTAGAGCCGATTATAGCTACGATAAAAGCCCTAGTAATGTCGTTCGTCGTAGGCCTACTCGAATACCTCTTTAACTATAGACTATAGAATGTATAAGCGTTTACGGCTAGCTATTAATTCGTAGTAGTAGAGTAGGTCATCGCGTTTAAAGAATTTAATACCTAGCGGATTATTAAACTCATTACCGGCGAACGGGTCTTTACCTTTATTATATAGTACTAGGTCCTTCGTAATAGTAGGCATATCGATCCCCTCTAGATATATCCGTTCTAGAGCGTTTCGAGCCCGTGCCCTACGTACTAATCGCTATACTAGTGCCTATTGCTCGTCGTACTCGTAAGCTAGAGTAAGGCGGCGCTTGAAATCCGGGTCTATTTCTACTAGTATCGCGTAGAACGACGCTACCGGCTCGCTATCGAGGTAGTACGAGAAGGGATCGAGATTCTCCGCTTCTAGGTCTTCCTTCGGCGCCTCTATATCCCCTAGTAGATAGCTAAGAGTATCCGGTACTAGATAGATACGGCTAGGCCTATAGATTATATTAATACAGAATTGGAAGAGAAACATCGATACTCTTACTAATTTGAGATTCTACTTATCCGTATCGGTCGTTATCGCTATCGAAACGGCGTTAGTAAGTCCTACCGCGGCGTAATAGTCTATAAAGATCGTCGTAGGATACGCGGACGCCTATATAAGGTAGCTAATCTTCTTTACTATCTAAACGATATCCGAGTACTCGAGTTTAGTTAGCTAATATCGCTTCTCCGCATCGCTAAGACCGCGACTAAGGAACAATATTGGCTATACATAATAACGTAGGAACAATTAGGCTTTACTAGTGTTATCTAGGATAGGGTCTAGGTTACCCTTAACGTAGTATACTATAGTACTATAACTGAATTCCCTCGATAAATCAATATCGGTATACAAACGCCGCGTATAATTAAAATAGTAGAGGAATTCGGATATCCTAAACATCGATTATAGGTAGTTAAAGGCTACTAATAGCTCCTCGCGCTACTATCGGTTTTTACCCGGTTTCGCTATAGCTATATACTATCTCCTTGCGTTCCCCGATACTAGCGCTCCCTTGAGTAATCGTGCCTTTTTAGCTTACAACGGCGCCGCTATCTAGGCGTAGTAGGGGATATACTAGCGGAGCCAATTCGTTAGTCTAATGTACTACTCTAGTTTCTAGGCTAATTTAGGGAACTATAGGGAAGTAATCGCTACTATCTTCTTATTACTCGTAGCTAAGCCTAAACCGCTAACGTATTGTCCTAATAGCGTCGTAGATAGGAACTCTAGAAAGGTTTTCTTTAGGCTAATACTAATGCGTACTACGTCGAGCAAGTAGAAGACCGTATCTAAGTAGCGGAGGTACTCCTCTAACGTCTTCGAAAACACTACGATATTATCGATATAGGCCCTTGCGAAACCTCGGCAATCGCGTAGAATGCGATCTAGTTTGCGCTATACAAACTAGATACTATTTGAGTAGCCTATAATAGCGATATTAAATTACTCCTACCCTCGGTAGGTATTAATCGCTAGCTTATAGCGATCCTCCTTCCGTACTTCCTACTAGTAAAAGAAGGTAAGATAGTCTATCGTACTAATAAAGTTATAGCCGACGAGGAGACTAAATAGATCTACCTAAAGGGGAATCTAGTAGCTATCGGGAATACTTACCCGGTTAAGGCCCCGGATGTCTACGACTACTCGCGGTTTATCGATTAATCCCCCTTTACTATCGGGAACGGTCTTCTAGACTACGAATACCGGAAACCCGAAGGGAGTCGGCTCGGTCGTAAATTGTATCTTGCCCTAATCGTACAAATCCTCGTATATCTTATCGACTACTTCCCGGTCTCGCTTTCCTAGGTTAATTACCTTAGGCGGTAGAAGCTTATCGAGGTAGTTAGGTACTATAGGGATAGGCATAAATTCTAACTCCGGAATGTCTACGATCGTATAGCGATTAGTAAAGAGTCGTAGATATTTTTCGACTACCGACGCGATTTTATCGGCTCGATCGGGCTCCCTATAGATCGTAATCCCTAAGGAGTGTTTTCGTTCTAACTCTACTACCGTTATTAGAGCGTTAGGGTTAAGAGCCGCTAGACCGTAGTCGCCTACATCGACATAAAATACGCCCTCGAAGGAGCTATCTAGTAGGGTTCCTACCTACTAGCTAGCCCTAATCTATACGCTCTATATAGAATCGTTACGTACTTAGGTATAGGAGAAATTAGTATCGACTATCTAATTATATACCGATACTAATAGCGGCGAGCTAGCCGATAGCCCTTATATAGATCCGTATAGTTATAGCATTACGCCTACTTCTAGTACAAAATCGCGGCGCTATAGGAGGTCCCTAGTAAACTAGATTAGTACTATCGTAACTATGCGAGGTAGTAACGTAACATCTTTAGCGACGCAAACCGGACGATTAAGGACCGGTTTGCCCTTCTTTCGCTTAACTACTACTTCGAAGCTAGCGTTGCCCTAGCTAGATACGGTTACTATCCGTATTAGTACATTAATCTTTATTCCTTCGATAGCGATCGAGTCTATTCCTAGTAGGATTTTAGCCTTCAATTTTGGTACTAAGTAGACTTCCTATACTATATAGCCTAGGACTACCTCGCTATTAGGTAGGATCGCTAGAACGAAGAATTCTAGGAGGACATATTCCGAGGTTGCCTAGGCGCCGGCAATCTCCCCGATCTCGAGCGGCTTACGTAGTTAAAGTACCTCGATGTCTAGGCGCTATCCTAGTACGAACGCTTTCTCGCTAATCGTTATAGTATAGCTAGTATCTAAGCAAATCTACTCGGTCGTCCCTCCCGGCGTAAACCGGGATAGAAACGTTATATATTAGAAATTGCGGAAAGCATAGCCTCGCTAGGTCGAGGATAGAGCCGTCGATCTCTAAATAACGGGATAAGCTAGTAGTCTCTACTATACCGGAAGCGTAGATACCGTTTTTCCCCTATAGCCCTATTTTAGGTACGTATATAGGAGGTTGCCGGAGGCAAAGCCTAGGTAGTAGATCTTGTAGGTATGCTTAGACACGACGAATAGCCGTACGGCTATAGGTATCTTGGTTTTCGGTAGCGACAATGGCCTAGGTTTTTAGGAGGCTATCGATAATAGAGTCCCTACCCTACTAAAGTACGCTCTATAATCCGAATAATACGGATTAGTATAGTAACTATTAGAGCTAGCGTCGCCGAAATGGCCCTATTCCCGATCGGGTTATAGCTAGTTATCCTCCAATACCTTAGCGCGCTAGTACTCCGGCTAGGCATTACCCTCGCTAGATAACCCGGTATTACGATTAGGCGCCTATCTAGTATAATTCCCCTTACCAAAATAGGCCTACTCGCGACGGTTATTCTAGCGCGGCCTCGAGTTAGTATTATTTACGCCGTAGGGCTTATTTTCGATCTACCTTAGATCTCTTAGTAGGTAGATCCTTCTCTACTACCTATTTACGTTTATTTCCTAGCGGTTGCTCTACTAGTTATATCTATTAGTATAAAAACAGGGATTGGGGTAGTTACCTATCGCCTCGGTCCGATTAGAATTCTCCTTCTATCTATAGCTACTATCGGCCGCTTACGGTAGAAAATTGCGACCGTTCCTAGTACGATTAGGTTACGTTCGAGCCTTACCTACTCCGTTTGCTATTTGTTCCTAGATATAGAACTTCTTCTTATAGGCCGTAACGAATTCGTCGGTCGTCGTGTCTTCGTCTAGCTCGAATAGGGCTTCCTAGAAACGCGGCTCTAAGCGCCGATATACTTAGAGTACTTAGAGCTCTTCGCTAAACCCTACGTCGCCTACTAGACGCATTGTAGTAATAATGTAGTCCGTAATTAATCTACCTACCCGAACGTCCTTCTAGCTATAGGATTACTAGTCGAGTATTCTTATTGCCCTAACTAGGGAGACCTTCTAGCGCTTAGCGAGCCGTTCTTCCTATCTTCTAATTCCTCTACCGCCTCTAAGATAACGACGGTTACGGTTAGCGATCTAGGCCTAGTACTACGATTAGGCTATACCGCGAAAGTAGAGCGATAGGTTAAGGTATACCTCCTCCGATCCGACTATCCGTATATAGTCTTTAGTAGCTAGAACAAAGGCATAGACCGAGCGATAGGTTATCTTATTACCTACTAGGGCATAATCGCCCTTACTATACTCCGTTACACTTAGCGTTAGGTTAAAGAATCCTAGGCGTAATAGGTTAAAACGCGCCTTTAAGCAGTTATGTATTAATTCTTCGGAATCCGAAGACGAAGAAGATCTATCCTAGTAGTATCTATAACGATGTATCCTACGATGTCTACGACGGCTATGCCGGCTATATCCGTCGTCGTCTATAGAGCTCCTAGACGAGGACGGCGACCCCTAGGGGGGCTAGCTACGTCTTCCGAAGCGTTTACCCCTTCTATTGTAGCGATCTATGCGACGCTCGCTACGATTAGAGCGATTAGACTAGTTACTATCCTCGCTATTAAGATCGAGGCCTCTTATATTACTATAGGGTCTATAGGCGCGACGCTCCTTATTACTAGACGTCCTAGTAGGTTGGTTCGGGTTAGGTTCGGGTTCAAAACCGAACCCAACCCATTTGTCCGGGTCTAATCTTGGGGAACCGGAAGTTTGTCCGGGTTCAAACCCAAAAATTCAATAGGTTCATAGCGAACAATAGAAACATTAGAAAAGCGGAAATTGCGAAATATCGAGATAGAGAACATATTGTTATTCATGTATACTACTATTATCGTAGTCCTAAAGGACAAACTAGTCATTTCTTTTATATATACTACTAGTATCGTAGTCCTTAAGGACAGAGTAGTCATTTCTTTCTATAGTATAGCGCTAATAGCTATCCTTCCGTTCCTTTATTACGTGCGACGGTTCTTATATAGATTCTCGCTAAAGTCTACATCTCTAATGAAGATACCGTAGCCCTTTAGAAGCAAACTTAGTATAACAATGTCCTTCTACTAAATAGTAA
>LFZO01001193.1:0-11367 GCA_001578225.1 Pseudocercospora musae | reverse complement strand
ATCTAGATCTTCTTTTCCTAGTAGGCCTTGTTGTAGTTGTCCTATACTTCCTAGGTATAGGTTTGTGTCTACTACCTCTTAGCCTTCCTTACTACTTTGACTTTCCTTGTATACTTACTAGTCTAGTATAGTTACTAGTATAGCGAATGTCTCTTTACTAAGGTATGCTTTTCAGCTATCTATCTTAGGATTCCTATTAGTTCTTCTACTACCTTGTCGATGTCCTCTAGCTTTAGTAGGTACTTTGTCGAGAGTTCTTCTAGTTTTGGGTCCATTTCTAGTTCCTCCCTAATCCTATCCTATTAGGCCCCCTTCTAGTTAAGCTTTTCCTCTAGTTCCTATTCCTAATTAGCCTAGACATTTAGCTTAACCTATACTAGGAAGTAGTCTAATGATTCTTCTAGTTCCTAGTTAACCCTACATCTTGTAATCCTATTCCTAATCTAATGTAATACAAAGCATAGGTCTAGTGTACTACTACTTCCTCTTACCTCCTAAGTAACCATTCCCTTTAGGGTAACAATTTCTATTCCTTCCCTCTCTAACATGTCAATTAGCCTTCCTACTAGGAAGTAATAAGCTAGGGTAAAGTCTAAGCCCTAGAGGGGGTAGTAGAGGTTGAAATCTCTAAGTAGGACTTGGTAGGTATTCCCCTAGATAACTCTAGGTATTCTTTCTAGGGTTTTCAGTTAGGTACTGCTCCTTGAGTCTAGTAGTAGGTTGTATATGTAGTAGACTTGGAGTATACCTTGGGATGTTTCTACTTAAACTAATGTTAGGTCCCTATCCTCTTGTAGTATGGCCTACTAGGTTTCTGTAGCTATCTCCTTGCTAATGTAGATGCAGACGGCGGATATATAGTTAGTAATAGGTATCCGCTTATCCCCTCCATTTGTAAGCTTAGTAATAGTATCGAGAAGGGCTTTATATCCTATCTTAACTATAGCGTTCGACTCCGGATAGTAAGGCGAAATCTTAACTATTTTAGCTCTATAGCTAATAATTAATACTTAGACCTCCTCGGCAAAGTTAGTTAGAGTATTGTTAAGTACTATCTCTATAGGGGCACCCTATCTATAAAAGATCTCCTTCTATAGGAACTTAGCTATATATACTATAGTAATCTTTTTCGAAGAGAAGTAGTAATACTATACTTCCGGCTATCGAGATAACGCTTCCCGAGCTATTAATATACTATTATTACTATTAATATAAATAGTATCTATATACTATCGCTCCCCGACCGACTACTAAGTAGGTATTCGAAGCTTACTAGTCTAGCGATAACTATTATAGAAAGTATACTTAGGATAGCTCTTATAGTACCTAGAGACATTAGCCTAAACTCTATCCTACTAATATCGCCTCCTAAGAAGGTTAAAGGTTCCTTTAGTAGCCTAGTGCCTAGTTTCTTCGTAAAGGGTATATAAGATCTCCTATCTAGCTTTAGTATTATTAATAATCCTCTAAAGCGGTACGTTAATTATAGACTATCGCTATAGATACCTATCCTTAACTATAAACCGACGTACTTACTTAATAATACGCCGATACTAACTCCTAGAAATCCCTAGAGCTTTCCTACCGTACGTAAGGAAATAGGCGATATAGTAGGAGTTATTAGAGTATTCTCTATCTAGAATATTGGTACGCTCTATTTCCTTAGCCCCTTCCTCGTCTTCTATATTAGTAGTAGTAGTACTTTCCTCGATAACTAGATAGGCATTAACGTAGAAGGATAAGAAGAACGTTTAGTTAATTACTACGTCTACGTCCTCTTCTTCCTATATCTCTACGATATCGTTAACTTGAAGTATAGTATATGCCTATTACGTGCCTAATGCCTAAGGCTATAACTGCTACACTATATATATTTAGACTTCCTCGTAGATAGTCCTTCAAATGTATTATTAGTTATATTAAGTAGTTATGCGCCCTCTACGTTTCCAACGTACCTATATCTAAGTACCTCTATCGACTACTATATAGCTAGTATTGTTAGTATCTTAGCGCGCCGCTCCGATACCTCGTTGTCGCCGCCGCCGCCTCTCAAGTGTTCTAGTAGGTACTAGTACTTCGAGTCTATCCAATTCAATTAATACACGCGTCGGCTATCCGCTACGTACGCCTATATTTAGCGTAAGGCTAATATACGGCTTGTATTGTCTCTTCCCTTATTCTATCCCTAGCGCCTCTATTGCCCCTACCGCTAAAGCTATCCGTAATAGTACTAATAGTAACCGGTATTGCCGGCGCTTATATAAGTAACATTCCTAAGCTAAAGAATAAGGAGAATTACCTATTATAGTCCTATACCGCTAAGGGTGCCCTTAAAGGCATATCGGTATAGCGCTATATATAGGGCATCCGCCTACGACTAAAGGTCAAAGCCTCGGATAAGTCTATAGAAGAATTCGAAGACCGCTAAGATAAATAGGAGGCTAAAGACTAGATAGCGCGTACCTAGATCTTTACTAACTATATAGCCGATATCTAGTAGTCGCTACTTAGACTCGGGACCTCTTAGGATGTATAGGACTTTCTTAAGAAGAAGTACACTAGTAACGGTAGGTCTACTAAATTTATATTGTTCTAGGAATATTCTACCCTTCGGTATAAGGGCAAGGACATTGAGAAGTTCTATAATAACTATAAGAAGAAGCTAGATATACTAAAGGAGACTAAGTTGTCTATTAGTAACTACTAAGTAGTCTACTTCTTTATTATACTTATTAGCC
Organism: Pseudocercospora musae; assembly: GCA_001578225.1. Lineage (NCBI taxonomy): Eukaryota > Fungi > Ascomycota > Dothideomycetes > Mycosphaerellales > Mycosphaerellaceae > Pseudocercospora > Pseudocercospora musae. The sequence continues at coordinate 8,629 of LFZO01001193.1, read as the reverse complement.
CCTTCTATAAGGCCTTTATATAGATAAGACGCGAGCAAATGCGAGCTACTAACTTTAAGATTAATAGTAATATACTCGATAACATTATTAGTACGCTACTAGACGAGAATGTCGCTTAGCTTAACTAGGCCTAGTATAGTAGATACTTTAGTCTACAAAAGCTAGCTTAATCGCAATCGTAGTAGCCGCTAGCTAGTAACAATACTAACCCTAATTAAGCGCCTCGTAGCGGCGCTCGTAGTAGTAGCCGTAGTAGCCGTAGTCGCGGTAGAAATAATAATAATCCGCCTCGCGAGAAGTGCTTATATTACGAAGGCACCTATCTATCCGATAGGTACTATACCAAGTATCCTTATCTAAAGGAAGAAGACCGACTCCGCCGTAAGCGCGAGAAGGCTAAGAAGAAAGTATAGTAATAGCGCGGTCTAACTGCTTAGTAGTAGTAGTAGTAACCTTAATCTACGTCTCTATAGTAGAGCCTATTTACTAATAGTATACCCTACAACGACCTACGACCTAACTCTATACTACCTAGTAACTACTTATTTATTACTACGGTCGTTAAGGTTAGTAATCGCGCCTATATAGTACTATCGGCTACTATACGTACGATAGACTAGATAGTCGACTCTAGTACTAGTATATATATAATTAATAATCTAGTATTACTTATTAAGTATAAAGGTTGCAATATTCTAGTACGATTTAGAGGCAATACTAAGCAAGTAATACTAATTAGTACTACCTAGACTAAGGTAGTTAATAATCGAGGAATTAGTATAATACAACTTACTAAGATACTATATATACTAGGTCTAGCTACTAACCTTATATCTACCGAGAAGTTAGCCGATAAGGGCTACTTCTATCGCAATAATAGGCGAGTCCTATTTACTTATAGTAGCGATAGTAACGAAGTAACGGTTGCTTAGACCTACCGTAAGAATAGTCTCCCCTTCCTAAATACCCCTATATCCGGACCTAACGGTAAGGCGGCTATTGCCCTTCTATCGAAGAAGGGGATACTAGTAGGTACTATAAATAACTAGTACCTACGGTATAGTTATATTCACTATAGCAAGTTACTATAGCTAGAAGCTAATAGATATATCGTAATCCTTAGAGATAAGAAGAAGACCTTCCGTAACTATATTACCTATCGTATATTAATAGTATATAAGGAGTACAATCGACTACCTCGGCTACGACCTTCTACTATCTATTATATTGTTAGTATAGATGTAGTCTATATTACTAACCCTAGTCTACTCTAAGAGCGCTACTTTACGCTCTTTATATATACTAAGTTAGCTTATCGCTATAAATACCCTAGTACCTTAAAGATAGGTATAGTACTAGTAATTAAGTATTATCGTATATATGTTCGTACTTAGACTAGCTATACTATTCCTATATACCGCCTCGATAGAGGGGGTAAGTATAGAGGTAATAGTCTACTAGAGTAGGCTCGTAATAATAGTATTGTACTACAAGTTACCGCTCTATATTCTTCTACGTAAAATGGACTTACTAAGGTTAGTAACTACATTATCTATACTATAGCTCGAAAGATAATACTATAGGCAAACCTTCTAAAGGCTCTATAGCCGTATATAGTTAGTATAGCTACTTATATCCTAAATATTACGCCTACCTAGGTCAATAGTAGAGATAGTCTATATACAGTTATTACTAAGGAGCTTAACTAGTCTCGGAAGTACCCTCGCTTGTAGTACCTACGTGCCTATAGCTACATAACCGTCTTATACGACTATAGCGTTACTTGTAGTAAGAAGTTTAATACCCGTAGTAAGGTTAGTAAGTTTGTTAGGTACGCTAAGGACTCTATAGACTCTAGTAAGTACATAATCTACCTACCTAATAAACACAAGGTAATTGCTTCGAAGGATATTTAGTTTCTTAAGTTAGAATCTAAGTCAAAATCGGACTCAATATCTAAGCTACTACTACTAGAAGGTATACAACTATATACCAATCCTAACGACCCTTCCGAGAGCGAGTTTATAACTATTGAATTAGTTATGCCTATACTATTCAATACGTTAATAGGCGATACTCCGGCTCCTATAGCTAGTATTGTTTAATAGCTCCAACCTTAGTAAGAGGGACCTATAGAAGAGCTTGAAATGCCGCTAGTAGACGATATTGTTAATCTACTACTAATCGAAGATAATATACTAGGAGTCTAGCCGTTAAGTAATAAAGAAGGCTTCTAATCTACTAAAGAAGAGCCTACTCCTACGTTCAATCCAAATACTAAGAAGGGTAAGCCTAGCTAGTTACTAGAATTCGAGCGACCTACTAGTATTAGTACTCGTAGTACCCGATCGACCTGTAGTAAGAAATCCGCTCGAGACCTATTACGTAGATACCTTGTAAGTACTAAGGATAGTTAGTAGATCCGCAACCTATCTAATATATCTATTGCCTATATAAAGGGCTTTATAGCCGCCTACTACGTTACTAAGTAGAATAACGGCGATCCTATTCCAATTCTAAAGAGCTATAAGGAGGCTAAGGAATTACTAAATTAGCTATAATAGTAGGAAGCCTATAAGGCTAAATATAAGTCATTAATAGACAATACTACCTAGATCTATATTCTAAGACTAGAAGTGCCTAAAGGCCGTAAGGTTGTCCGTAGTAGATAGATATTTACTATTAAGCGCAATGCTAATAGCAAGGTTAGTCGCTTTAAGGCTCGCTAGGTTGTTAAGGGGTTTACTTAGGTTAAGGGACAAGACTATAACGAGACCTATACTATAGTCGCTAAACTATCTACTCTACGAGCTCTGTTTGTACTAATTGCTTACTACAATCTAGAGGCTTAGTAGTTTAATATTCTAACTACCTTCTTAAATACTACTATTAGTAATAAGTACAAGATCTACGTTGAGTAGCTATACGGCTTTGAGAACCGTAGTAGTAAGGGCATAGTCTACCTACTACTAAAAGCACTATATAGACTAAAGTAGTTACCTATACTATAGTACGAAGAGCTCCGTAAGTACTTAAAGAGTATGGATTTCATCCCTATTATAAGCGACGTGTATGTGTTTAAGTATACGGTTAGCGGCTCGATTATTGTTATCTACGTAGATAATATAATTATTATTGCCTACTTAATAGCTGCTTTATAAGCAGTTACTTAGTTACTAAAGGATCGTTTCTATATACGAGAGCTTAGTAACCTTTACTATTATCTCGGTATACGTATTATTCGCAATCGTAAGGACCGTACTATCTATATAGTATAGGATACCTACCTAGATCGACTTGGTAAGAAGTATAGAATAAAGGGCCGTATAGTACCTACGACGCTAATAGCTCCGCGCTATATTAAGACTACTAATAAGTAGAACCCAAACCTACACAAACCTAAGGACTAGGTAGTATAGGAAGGGACTATAGGTAGTACGACCTATCTAGCTATAGGTAGCCATACTAGGCGGACTAACTATCGTAGTAGCTATAGAGGCAGTTAGTAGTAATTAGAGCCCTATAGTAGAGGCATATAGAACGTAGCTAGCAATGTGTACTAAACGAAGGTTAATAATGTCTCCCCCTAGTAGGAAGAGGGCTATATGTACTAGTCGGGGCCCCTATCTAACTAAGTAGACAAGTGTGTCCTAGTTACTAGACAATATCCCTCCCTTTCTAGGTATCTAACTAGACACAACCCCGCGAACATGTACGCAAGAATCAAATAAGTATACTAAAAACAAATAGGTATGCCTTTTAGTTACTACCTAAGGTAGCTTCCTAATCGCCCCCTTAGGGGCTATTAATCCTAGCGCCCTTTCTTCCGATAGCTTACCGATTGCTATACCGATCCAAGCTTATAGTATATAGCTTAGCGAAGCTCGTACTTACTATAGCTCTCGCCTAGTACCTCGTCGTCCTCTTATCGATAGGAGAGGTTACCTACGGCATAGTAGCTCTTGTCTCCGTATATCTTATACTCGAGATTAGCTTAAACCGCTAGAGCTTCGCGAACCGCGTCGTAGGCACGCTAGTTCCACGCCTTAATATAGCTCCTAAGACCCTTATAATCTAGTCCGAAGATCTAATTAAGCTCCTCTCGAATAGTAGGATTAGCCTATAAAATACGACTAACAAGAGCGTCTAATATAGGACTAAGGCTAGTAAGTTAGATAGCGTAAGGAAACGCGTATAGAATCGTACCGCCCTAGCGAGTAATAGGTATAAGGTACCGGTAAGCCTCTACGACCTAAGCGACGGTAAGATTGAATCCCTCAACTTTGGTTCCCTTAATACGGTAGAAGCCTAGATCTATACGTATCCGAGTAGCCGTACCGGCAATGTCGCCGTAAGGTAGATATAGTATACTAAACGAGATAGAGCCCTCTAATAGCGGTATTAAGATCTACTATATAGTCTTACTATTAGCTTAGTCGCTTGTAGCCTTCAAATCCTTAGGCGTAAGGTACTTCTCGGTTAGCTCTCCTACTTAGCCGCTTAGTAGTACAAGACTACGAGCCTTAAGCTTCTATACCTATATAGCGAAAACCTCTAGATCGTATATATAATCGACGCCTTAAGAGTAGGCGAGCTTATCCTCCGCTTCGAAGGATACTAATATACGGATTCTATTAACGCTAATACCTTCGACTAGTTCTAGAACATTACTATTTAAGCGCATTGTCTCCGCTAGAGGCAAGTTGCTCTTCTTAGGTATATCGGATTCGTAATAGAACTTAGTAGGCTTCGGTATAGATATAATCTCGTATACGTAATTAGGTCGAAGGGCGACTATAAGGAGCTATAGCGGCAGGTTCTATTAGACTAACTAGTTACTAATACTATAGATCTATAGGGGATTAATACCCGTCTACTTCTCTAGCGGATAGCTACGAAGATACTAGTAATATATCGCAAACTCCGCGACTATCTCCTATATTAGACTACTAGTCTTCCCCTTTAGGTTCTTGGCCTAATTAAAGACGTCGATAACCGCCGTACTACCCTACTTAGCTATTACTACTGTAATTCCTACTTGCCTAAAGGCTCGAGCGACTACCTATAGAAACCGATCTAGTATAACCGGCACGATAGACTAGACTAGCGTAAAGGCGTACAAGCCGAGACGTACTACTAGTACTATAGTAACGGTAGTACTAGCGAAGTAGTAAGCCTTAGTAGAGTTACGAAAGGCCTCAAACTCTTCCTCTATATCGCCGTTCTTACTAAGTAGAAAGAGCCGATTAGTAAGGTTATCCTTTGCATTAATTAGGTAGAGCCTATAGAACTTGGTATAGATCTTTAGGTACTTTGCGTAGATATCCTCCGGTTCGTTAGAATTATATAGGTCCTTAAATTACCGAGCTAGGTTATAAACTATAGTAAAGGAACTAACGTCTTTGCTCTTAATACTTATAGTATCTAGCTCGGCTATAAACCGACCGAACTAGCTACCTATACAATCTATATAGATATCCTTAATATCTACCTCGAAATCTATCTCTTCGCCTCTACTATCGCTACTAGTAGACTTAGTATCCTCCTTAGCTACTATAGCCTCGAGTCGTAGCGCTTCTTACCTATATTCTTCCTCCTACTAACGAAGCTCCGCAATCTTAATAGCGTACTCTTACTATAGGCGGGTTTGCTAAGCGGTAGTATAGCGTAGCCTAGCGCTCTCTTACGCGGCAAGCTCTCGGGTAGCTACCTCGTCTACTACCTTCTATACCTCGGTCTAGTAACGGATTGCCTAGCGCTAAGACGGAGTAATAAATAGCGCTATACGAGCTAGTCCCTCTATAATAAACCCCGAGCTACTAATACGGTACCCCTTATTAGCTAATAGTTGTACAACCTCCTAGCTCTCTAGGTTAATAGTAGCGATTTCCTTCTTATGTTTCTTATAGTACTTCGAGTCGAAGTCGCTATTAGTAAAGGTAAGGCTTAGGTTCTACCGACCTGTCTTCTTAGAAGTAGATAGTATACGATAGACCATTGTCTTACTAACTATCTTAGTACCTTATCGATAGGTCTTGTTCTTATTAATAAAGGTAGCAACATTCTTAGCTCGCTCTACGCTATTGTAGGCGAAGTCGACTAAACTCTACGGAAGCGCTATCGGACTACCCTAGTACTTAAGGGTTATAGTTAGATAGTTAAGCCGATAGCGGATATTAATACCCTATTCCTCGACGATAGTAAGCGATAGGTAGGCCTTAGAGAGCTCTTTGCTCTCGAGAACTAGGTTCTTAAAGTCGACGGTCCTACCGAGCTCGCGGCGGAGACCTATTATACCTACGGCAATAGTTACCGATAGGCTCTCGCTAGCCCTATCGAGGATAGTAAGTAGCTATCGAGTCGCCTCGATCTTGGCCTAGCGGTTAGCAATACCCGTTATAATATTAAACGCGTTAGTAAGATTAGTAACCTAAGTAAGCTCGCTATTCTCTAGGACTATAAAGATTCTAAGCGAAGTAGCGCTCTAGCCTAGCTAAACAATAGTAGTAGGTTAACTAAACCGATAGGCGGTCGAAGAGGAGGCGGATAGTACTAGGTCGGCGGGGACGAGTTCCTATTCCTTAGCTATATTAGAAGGTAGGTTAATAGGGAAATAGCTAAGTAGGCGCTAGCGCCCGTTAATAAGGGCTTTGGAACAAAGGTCGTAGGTAGCTATTTGTTTGTAACTACTAGCGCGTATATGTATAGGATTACTTAGAGGTTCGAGCAAATTTATACTTAAATAGTCGTACGTATACGGGCACGCGGGCGGCCTATCCCGAAACCTTAGGAAGTAAAGTTTCACTTTCCTCGACGCTTCGTATATGTTCCTAGTTATAGTAGCGCTCTTATACCCTATCCGTCTAACGGCGGCCTATATTACTTCGCTACTATAGGTCGCCTTACGATCTAGCTTTTTAGGGAGTGCCTTTAGCGAGGTAGTATTAATAACCCCTAGGGGATTTATTAGATCGCGCGATTCCCTCCCGATCCGTCGATCGTCCTATAGTTTCTATATAAAAGTAGCCCGTACTTCTTTTATATAGGTTACTCGAAACCCGGTCTACCTAGGCGCCCTTCTTTTCTATACCGCTTATAGATAGGGTAGTAGCTATCCGAATAGCGTAGTTACCTATAAACGCTAGTATTAGTCCTTAATAAGCGATCGGGTCTCTAGCTAGTAAGGCTTCCGCAAGCGCCTCCCTTTTCTATTTATCTCGCTTAGCTACTACTAACTACGTATATAGAACCGCTATCGTAGAACCTTAGTAAAGAAATGGCTTAGTAGCCGAAAGCTCCTACTAATTACCCCCCTAGGGGTTATTATAAGTCGAAATCCTAAAAGTAATCCTAAAGGTCTATTAACTCTAACTTAAAGCAAATATAAAGAAAATATACGTAGTAGTACAATAGTATCGTAAATAGAATAATTAGAAACAATAACTCTAAACATCCGGTTATAGGTCGTCTTCCCTACTAGTTAGTACCTTTAGGACTTTAGGATCTTCGTTATCGAACTAGTTATCGTCCTCTCTATTAGACTCGCGATCTAGCTCCTATATCTAGTCCGGCTAAGGCTTAGTATTAGCGTTAGTCTTAGCTTCCGGCTCCGGTTAGCTATACGTAAGGCTAAATTAAACAAAGCTAATCCGTACATATCCGTCCCTTTCTTCTTAAGTTATTACTAATGGCTTACCGAGTCGTATCTACGGGTATACAAATCCCTCTAGTAGCTTAGTATTTAGTACGGCGTTTGGATCTTTACGGAAAGGATCAAGGTCCCTAGCGACATTTTCCGCTCCTACTAATACTTCCTTATCGGTTTAAGAAGGTATAGTAGGCTCCCTTATAAAGTCTATCCTCTTTAAGTTTGTACGAGGCTATATATACTTAAGCGTAGAGCTATCCAACTCCTAAAGTCGGTAAGTAGCGCCGTTATAGAGTACTTCCTAAACGCGATACGGCCCCTTCTAGTAGAAGGTAAGCTTATACGAAAAGCTCGTCTTTAACTCTAACCGAAAGACAAGAACAAGATCCCCTTCCTTAAAGGGAGCGTAGTTAACGTCCTAAGTATCGTTAAAGTACTACTTTGTCTCTTTACGAAGGCGCCTCTAGCGAGCGAGGCCTTCTTCGATAGTACTAGTTATTTCCTCGAGGGCCTTAGCGCATAGGTATAGTAGGTCGGAACGGTCCCTAACGGATCCCTAGTTAAAGACGCTATGGATGCGATACGTAAGCTCGATAGGTAGTACTACCTTACGCCTAATTATAACTTTAGTAGGCGTAAGACTAGTTATCCGAATAGTAGTTATACGATTAGCCTATAGGACGGCGGATATATAGTTAGTAATAGGCATCCGCCTATCCCCTCTATTTGTAAGCTTAGTAATAGTATCGAGAAGGGCTTTGTATCTAACTTCTACCGTAGCGTTCGACTCTAGGTAGTACGGCGAAATCTTAACTATCTTAGCTCTATAGCTAATAATTAGTACTTGAACTTCTTTAGCAAAATTGGTTAGGGTATTGTTAAGCACTATCTTAGTAGGGGTACCCTATCTATAAAAGATCTCTTTCTATAGGAACTTAGCTATATACGCTATAGTAATCTTCTTCGAAGAGAAGTAGTAAT
>LFZO01001192.1:0-11377 GCA_001578225.1 Pseudocercospora musae | reverse complement strand
AACGAAGAGTTTTCGCGTAGTAACGAGCTACCTAAGGTAGTAACGTACGCTAAGCGCATTCGGAGCGCTAGAGGCGCGAGGGAATACGTAGATAGGATAGCTTAACGAGGAGTTAGGTTTGTCTATAGCTAGGGATAGCTATACTAGGAAAAAGGGGATAGTTGTAAGGACCTCGATAAGGTAAGGTCCCTTGCCAAGCCCTAAGTATGCCAAGCGGCGCGCGCTAGGGGCGTACGCTAGACGTACGTAACTCGTATAGCCTTTTTAACCTAGCGCTCTACGCAATCCTTTTAGGAGGCACTTGTTAGTTCTACTACCTACTATATTATCGGTTAGGCGGGTGTTCTATACGTTGCTATATACCTAGCCCCTAATAGTAGTATCGATAATTAGCTAATAAGGTATCTCTTTAAATACCGTAAGCGAGGTTAGATAAAGAGCTACTATTACCTTAATTAAACCCTCCTCGTTAGGGTAGATATCGTAGAAGATACTATACTTATCTAGTAAGTTAACTATATACTAAGCCTAGTTATAAGCTCGGCGCTAATTAATAGTCCTATTCTAAGAGATATTGTATATATCGTAAGGCTTAAGGATTACTCTACGGTTTCGAAAGTAGGCTATTATCTTCGACGTTAGTATATAAGCCTACTATAAGCGCTCTAGTTATTTAAGGAATTTAGCCGTTCTTAAGCGCTTCCGGATAGTAGTAAGAGCTACGATATCGTCCTTCTTATAGTTATACTAATAGTATTCTTCCTTATTCGAATAGCGGATTTGCTACTTACTATCTAGCTTAAGAGGATAGATAGCAATAGCGTAGAAGTAGAACCTATAGTCTATCTTCTTCGTCTTCTTCCGTACCTTATTCGTCGTATTCTAGGTACGCTTATCTAGTAATCCGTAATACCTATAGATATACAAATAGCGATATTTAATACCGTTCTTATTCTTCTTAGGCTTCTACTCCTTAAACTCGTAATCCTCCGATATACTAAATTACTAAATATAGCGCTTAAGAGCGCTCTTCGATAGAAACGTCGACTCGCCTAGCATTAGACCTTGTAGTAGTAAGGGCGGCTCTTCGAGTAGTTTAATAGTAAACGCGTATTTCTAAGGCTATAGCGATACTAATCGATATTTAGGTAGAGATATACGCTCTCGAGGAATATATAAAGAGCGACTTCTACCTCGGAAAGCGACTTCCTCTCGCGACTCGATATCTACTACGACTTCTACTACCTCCGTAGCGGCGGTAGCGACGTCGATAATATTATTATTATTCGGTACTAGAAACTCGTCGATATATGCCTTATAAGAAGGAGATTACGCTATAGTATCCGTAAAAGCGTAGAAGATAGTATAGGTTAAAATACCTCGAGAATACGGATAAGAGGTAGTCGCGTATCCGGACGCGACTATTAATAATACTAACTAAGAACGGAAATACGCTATATTAGGCGGAATCGATACGTATTTAACGATATATTAATATAGCCGCGATTCTACATTAGTGCTAGGTCTATATCTACTAGGGCTCGGGCTACGTACTAGGGCTCGGGGAAGTAATCAAGTGCTTGGTAGGGCAAGCTCGGCCTTGACTCCGGGAATAGATCGCTTAGGGCACGCATGGGTCAGCCGGCAAAGGGATCATCCACACAACTACATATATATATATATATATATATATCACACGCTTCCACCCATCTGATCGCAGGAAGCTGATATTGCCGGGTACATTCTAATGGGTATCCAACAAAACCCAGGTCAGTCCTACTCTCGGAGTGCGCTGGGTAACGACGATGTCAAGTGCCGAAGCAAGACGCTCAAGCGGTACTGGACGCGCATAACATCGTAATAGGATCGGCCATGCGAATTCAAGTACGTACGAGCATGCGTAAACAATCTGCAGCCAGCCGTATTTCGCATTCTGAGCCAGGAAGCCGCAATTCTGCTATTGCGGTGGCATGTTACTAACAAAGGAGAAAGGCATAACACATACCATAGTCTTGACATCCCACCATACCGCAATCCCGTACAAACCATAATGGTTCAACCGTATCACATAGGCACGGAGATCGTGCTCTTGTTCCAGCAGGGCACCGTCGACCTATGACGCTGTAATTGATGTGCCGAGCCCGGATAATTAGCAGATCATGAGTAGCAAATGTGTGGATCAGCTACTAGAGGATCTGAAACTCTCTACGCATGGGCTTCATCTAACGCACTACGAGGAGCAAAGTAGTCGACTGCGCGGCCCACTGGATTGAAGCTGGCGTACCGAATTCTACTGGCGTAAGTGGCACAACATGAACTCCACGTTACCTTCTATGAGCGGAACCACAACACCTCGAGGAACTGTAGTCATAAAGAGCTGGATCTTGACTACTTACCGAGTTCTGTATTTGAAAAGAAAGCGAAAGTCTCGACAATGCATTACTCTCTTAAAACCGGCAAGCGGAGATGTTACTTGGACCGCCATCAGTGCCGCTAGTTCAACCCATCCTCGTTCTCGACAGCGTTGATAAGTGGTCTCAAAGTCGCCGCCATGCATTAGATTCCCATAGCTATACGTATACAACTTGTTTCTAAGCGGAGCATTTCGAGAAAGAACAAGTTTCTCGTACGTACGCACCCTTAATAGAGTTACACATTTGGCGCGAGCGGCAACGATACGCCTTCACCGTGTTAGTTAACTGAGGCCCCCCTTTGCTACAACAGAATGTCGAGGAGGTGATTATAGTAGAGCCAGTTCAAGATCGGAGATGGGCGGTTGTATTCCAAAGCGTTCGTCTGATCGTTGAAGGTCTCGCTCGCTCGATCAGTAAAGGTCTCGCTCGCCTGATCCGTAATGGTTTCGCCGGCATCACTACTGGCTAGGGATACGCCAGTACAACTGGGCATTCTCCCAGATTGTGGCGGTCTTCATACGGCTGTCGCATGTATCGAGTGTAGCGGGAGTAACTGTGGTTGCGAGGCTGAGTATGTTTTTGTAGGTAGCAGAGTCTGTTGCGAAACGGTCGAGCCAGCATTAATGTTTCGCCTTCGTGGGGAGGGTCTAGAGAGGAACACTACCGCAGCTACTGAGAACGGCCCGAAGGGTTTCTTGGGTATTAGGATCTTCGAGTCCATTCATCGATCCTAGTTCATCCTCGTCCCATCGACGACTAGCGTCTCTGATTTTCTACTCATAGATCTGCGCGAGGCTAGTACTAGAAAGATTGCCGAATTCCAGTATTAGAGGATTGTTTACATTGGAGTCAAATGGGCCAAGTGGAAGATACGGGGTGTGGACACATTGTAGTGCTACTCCCTAAGCACAGGTATCTCCTCTAAGCAAAGCTGTTCGCTGCAGCCCATGTGAGACTGGGTTGTTCGAAAAGTATACTAGCATTCCGAAGCGATCTCCCTCAATGCTAGTCCAGACTAGAGCCAGGTCGGCTTGGACTAGACTGCCGAGCCAAGTGTGATATGGTCATTCAGATTGGAGCCAGACAAGCTTCGACTTGCCGAGTGCTTGTCCAAACAGGAACTAGAACTGCTTCCACGAAAATGTCGAGCCAGGTGTGAGATTGTTGTTCCAATTGGAGCCAGAACGACTGCGACGGCTCTTATTGACTTCTCTAGAATTCGATCTTGAACTTGGCCAATCGATAGAAGATTCGAAGAAGCTTTTTGCATGTAACGGAGTTGACGCGGATGGGAGGAATTTGCGTCGAATGTTGCAATATGACAGTAGCCTTGGTCCCAGCACTTAGCGGATATGAGAGTACATAGGTCAATGTCGGATCCTTGGTCAGCGGCGACTTTGTCGCGGGGATTGGATGCGGACAATTCTCTTCCGGTCTGCCGTCTCGCTGCTTGCCCGAATGGTTGCTGCAATGCTGAACTGTTGGCCCTCGCAGTCCTACAGCCCGTCAAGATGGCTTCAACAAGTAGGTAACATACTTTCCGGTCTCGGTCTGCTCAAGGTTGTTGGCTGTTCCCTGTAGGCTTTGAGTGAGTTTGCCGGTTGATTTTGCTGCCAGCCTGGTGCTCGTTGGATTCGCGGCGGCTCAACGTTTAGTAGTGTTGGTGGTCGCTTGTATTGGTTGGGGGTGCATGAGTGATAAGCAATGCTCTTGGGACTTGCTCCACTGTAGAAGCGCTAATGCCAATATTGGCAGGAAGATGGTTACTGTGCACATGTAACCCATGTGTCCTCGGAAACCTTCAGCATTTGCCGTGCCGATCTGTGAGGCTATCATTCACGATTTCATACTTCTTCTAGGCAGCGTCAACGTTGGGGAAACGTTCACGAGTGTGTGCGGCGGAGTGCTGTGAATTCACCTTTATGACTCCTGGCCGCGGTCTCCATACGACTCGTGGATGTACCACTTGCTTTTGCTTCTCGCGATGATAGCCATGCTGTGAAGTTGCACTTTGTGATGGGGTGTGCTGAAGACGGGAGTGATAATGCTGATCTTGCTGCTGCCCGCTTGACGAGAAGGGCGGGAGTGAGTGTGCTTGTCAGTCTTGTCTGGTGCGAGGGCCGCACGCAAAGTGCTACTGGTGTCCAGGAAATTGCTTGGAAGAAAGGCGTTGAGTCGATAGCGCTCTTTGGCTGGCCATCATTGGTCGGTAGGGATTCGTTCCATATCGTTCATTCTCAAGGCATGCTACACTTCTCTTCGCGAATGTAACATTGGTCACCTCCAGGCACAAGCATTGTCTCGCTTGCTGTCGATGTGCTAGTCAACTGCCATTACAAGCACCAACTCGTTCATTCTACCAGGACTGTCGGTATTCTCTGATCTTGTGCAGCGCCATATTCCAATAGTTCTTGTTTGGTATCTCTTGATCGATGTTATCTTCGCCTCGTTTCACTGTCTCCATCTCTTCTGACAAGTGAGCTCACCTCGTGCTTTGTAAAAGACGAGCCAGGCCCGGACGCGATGCTCAGGACCCGGCGACGACACTCGCCCCGCGTGCATGTGGATAGGCTGTCAGGCTTCCGGTTCGATTTGTACGCAGCAGCACTTCGCTATCCTCGACTTTTCCATCGGTCCGTCTCACATCGCAATTGCACGGTCTGGACTCACGGATACCAGATGAGATTAAGGTTGGCAAGGCAAACTACTTCCAAAACGATACTCACAATGTTGGCATCCTCGCTCTGGATGAGGTGAATAGCGTGCAGATTTACAGAAAAAAAAGTCGAGAACAGTCGCATGAGCAATCAAGCCAATCTCTCCCAACATGATTTTCTTATCATGTGAACCGGATTCATGATATGCGGCTCTCCCGCCGGGCAAGGTACATGGCTTTACACCTCGGATATTGCAAATCTCATATCTAGTTCCAAAGTTTGCCGGCGTTTTAGAGCAGATTCCGCAGACGTCCCAGGCCTCAAAGCCTTGAGACAAGTATCGGTATGAACTTTTGAACATCATCAGGAGATGGCAAAGTGTGTCGTGCTTGCGAGGTAGTAAGGGACGGGAAAGTGGCTGAAAGAGGTTGGTTGAATTTCTGGGCTGTTCGACAGCCGAGATCGGGCGAAGCTCGGTTTCTTGGCTGGTTGATAGCCGAATTCTGTCGCCTGCATTTCCAGAGAACTTTCCTGGCGAAGCGCTCTAACAATGGTTCTGGCTACTGACTTATTCTTGTTGCTTCTCAAACGGCAGTGCGAGCGTAGTGTCACTTCCACGCGTGAAGCAGACTTCAAGACGGCTCCAATGCGATTTGCTCCAGGCCACGTTCAACCTGTCCATTCGGATGATGCAACAATCCACAATATGCAAGGCGCGTGGGCATATATCGTATGTATGTCACTGCTTCGCGCATACCACTGTTGCTACACCTGCTCTCATCTCTCGCCAGCTTCCACTCATGGTCTTCGGTTCAGGATCGGGTACTTGATAAATCACAATGCTTTCCGCAAGCAAGTCCTGGCCAACTCCACATCAGACCGAAAGACTCATTGGACCGATGTGGAAGCCCATGGTCGGAGTGAGTCTCGGCTGCTCGGCTGCCTGATAATCTTCACCGGTTCTACATCCCCTCGGGTCGATCGTGACAACCTACAGCAGAAGCTTGACCATGAGCGAGTTCGGATAAACCACCCTACAGGCAGGTACTACCTAAGGGTGGCAGAGCGAAGCGACAGCTGAGCGGAAAGGACAGTTCTGAAGTTGTCGCTCCTTCGCCGAGTCTCTCACTATAAAGAGCACCGGTGTCATTATCAATTCTTCAGCTTCGACAATCATCCCTGCCCCAGCACCTTCACGGAATTCTTTGCCTGGAACTCTAAGCGCTTCGTTAGCGACAGCCTCAATACCTGATCTCATCCAAGGCAGACTTGCTGAAACAATTCGTTGCCAACATCATCCCCCAGAAGCTCTATCAAAGGCTCCTGAAAATGCGATCCCTGACAATGTGATACACCTCGACATCGTAACGAGATGTTGTAGGACGAAGATGACGCTGAACATGCATCGCTCACGAGTGAAACAAAGCGACCCGATGGGACCACAGATGTGGGTCGAATTGGGGCTGTCATCGTTGGTCCTCGGTCCAAGGTATGACAGGGATGCAAACAATTCTGATCTGCCTGGTCTGGTTTCTTCTCGCCACATCCTCATCCGCTATTTAGAAGAACTTGTCGATGATGCACTTGTCAAGATCACAAAGCTCGGTACGCTTAGTGCAGGCGAAAGGGACGCTGTTTTGTGTGAAGAAACTTTCTTGATGTGAGCTGTCAAGAGAGTGCAAGACGATGGCATGAGAATTGCACGCCTGTTCATGCCATTGCTTGAAAGGTAGTCGGACGTGTTGTTGAAACAGACGCTTTTCGCTGTCCGTCCAATGGTGCCCGCCAAGCAGGTGTGTACCGAACGCATTTCTTTCTGTGATTGCTTCCGGACTCCCTCGTCCGACGGAAGTTGGAGAGACTACGCTCAAGTATGGCCTCACACGGAGCGCAACTGTCAGGATTTCGCTGTAGCTGCCACAGGCCTTGGGAAAAGCCAGTCCATCCTGTTCGTGTCGGGTCCTAGTCTGTCGCCGGGATATAGTTTACCACTTTGGCAGGCATTCGAGGCATACCTGCCGCAATCTGCGCGGGGTGTGTAGCCCAGGTGAAAACCTGTGCTGCACAAGGCGCTGCATGATGTGAACCCCGGCCTTCGTAGATTGAGCATTCCCGAGGTTCTTAGCCTTGAAGGCTTTGTCGTCGATACGCCCACTGATTGCAAACGAATTCTCCGTAGAAGCGTAGCCGATAGGAGTCTTCTTGGAACAACATGTCAGGGAAAAAACCTAGAATATCTACGAATTTGGCACTATTGCTTTTCTAGCTTCCTTCCTCATTATGGTCGATGTTGTCGACTGGCATCTCGTCGACCTGCCTAGTGATGTCGAGCATCTCACGCTACTTGGTGCGTTAGAGGGCGACGGTGCCGACGTGGTCTTCATAGCCGGTGCTTGGATCGCTGCCTTGCATTCGTAGTCCTTTCTATACGTTCCAAGAATGCTCAGGCTAGGGGTGATGTGAAAACGGATTGTAGACGCATATCTCATCGACCTGGACAGCTCGCGACACTGAATCTTGAGTAAAGTCGAGGGTCTTAATAATCTACGGGTTGATGGTCCTTGGATCTCGCAGATCCGCGGCATCGGCAGTTTCATCAACATCGAACATGCAATACATGATCTTTCCGCGTTGCTCAAGGACTCAGACGAGCTTGAGCTAGAGATATAGGAGCTCAGACGATCCATAGTGCACGCGAGTGGTATGAAATGCATCGATCAATTGAAAGTTCTTTGGAATTGCGATCTTGCACAGGCTCACGGACTCGCGGCGTGGATTAGGACTGCAGCACAAGCGCTTGAGAAAGCAGCCAGTAGACTGTCCTAGTAGCAGTTTTGCTCGGAGGACTATCAGATCAACACTATACCTTTGACATATCCGTAGATCAAGAGCGAGCAAGTCTGAACGACCCAGAAACTCCACCCACTCAGCTTGTGACCCCACCCAGCTCGAGTGCATCAACGAGAGTCATCAGTCGTTGAAAGACGGTCGTAGGGCGCGATCTTGAGCCTAGCGTTGGTATGTCGAGGACGGCGGCACAAATTTCCCCTTGATCTTGGTCGCTTTGCCTGTTTATACGCTTTACGCTGCCCTCCGACAAAGGAGTTTGCTGCACAGGATAGCGTATCATGATCGTTGAGAAGCATGAGCGCGCCGACATGGACCACAGTGAGACGCTGCCAGAGGCTTTGACAATGTGTTCTCGGGGAATTGTGATGTCAAGCCCGGAAGCGGTCTGGTCGCCGTCTTCATTGACTAGGCCGATTTGGATTACACTGACATATAAAGCGTGCCAATTGGTAATGTAGGCGGCGATGTTATCGTTGAAGTGTGGAAATGGCGTTAGAACTCTGTAGAGAGCCTTTTGAATTCGTGACCACTTTGTTGGATGGAAGTAGCTTACACCATTTATATCCCAGCGACTTTCACCTGCGAGAGAATCAGTACGACATTCGCTATCCTACATGATGGACTTGCCCATGCTGTCTTCCTCCTGCCTTGCCAAGGAAGTCTATACTTCCTTAATTCAGAGCGCAATTTCATCTGACGACATGATTGCGCTTGAATTTGATACAGTATTGTTTGGCGATGGACCAATCCCCAAAAAGTACCGTTCAGAGCAGAAAAGTCCTCCACCTCATCTCTGCAATGCTGAACTTCGAGGTTAAAGACTCCCTTGTGGCATGCGACGATGGCCTTGCGAGAACGGTCGTGCAACAATTGCTCCTGGATATGACAATATCCCGTTCGAAGCTTATCGATGGCGTTGGATAGCTTCATTTCTTCCCTAAGGAGGCTGACTACCTTTTGTGAAAACCCGCGTATTGTCCAGCTGGGAGCTGAGCGACAACAGCGATGGTGCCAGCGGCAG
This sequence comes from Pseudocercospora musae, assembly GCA_001578225.1. Taxonomy (NCBI): domain Eukaryota; kingdom Fungi; phylum Ascomycota; class Dothideomycetes; order Mycosphaerellales; family Mycosphaerellaceae; genus Pseudocercospora; species Pseudocercospora musae. Next base: position 2,435 of record LFZO01001192.1, on the reverse strand, counting down.
GCAGGATCTGATTTGGCAACGTGATTCGGAGGTTTCTGGTCACCGTGCACCATACGAATATCGTCTTGAAGCAGAGAGTCAGAGTTAGAGCCAGAACCAGAGCCTGCGTATGTGAATGCGTCTTCATAAAGGGCCGAAGTCGCCATGGCCTGTTCCGAGACAAGACTGTAAGCGAGCCAGGTGGCATTGTTGACGCGGGACTGCGATGTTTGTTGTATAGACTGTGGCCCAACAGCTGGGCTGCCACTTACCTTGAGCGAGCGTTTCTGTGGTTGAGGCGACATCGTTCGTAGATCTGCAGCCGAAGAAGCATCATGGACAGCATTCAGGATCTATAAGAGTAAGTTGTCCAATAGATGTGCTGTCCTACCTGTATGTAGAGTGGTCTCGAGCAGTGTACGGACAATGAAATGCCATAGCGTTGCAAAGACATGTGTATCATGTCTACGAAGGGAGTTCTACGTACTCTTCCAGAATAGAGATCAATGAACTGACTGATGACGACGTCTCAGACGTTCCTAGTCTCTCAAACCGAGTCTGCATTATCTTCTTGACCTGCTCCAAGGGACACCCAATGTTGAATCCAAGTGTTTCCTCTTCTATGAGCCACTGATTGAAATCCTTGGGCTGGTGCTAATGTTGCGAGGGAGACGCACATAGCTTTGTAGGTGTTGGAAGGAGTCGATAGATCACAATGGATCGAGTGTGCGGTGAATCGACATCCATGCACCGCCATGGCTGCCACATTCAAGCGGCCCACCCTGTCCAGCTCGGTAGTTTGCTACGAATAGTGCAGTCCTGGGTAGAGCAGATAGATTGAGATTCCTCTCTTCTCGATTCTCCTTCTTTTTTAGTCCAAGGTTACGTGCGAAGATGGCCCTCTGTGCGTCGGTCGGGATGCAGTGGGCTGAAAAACCTGCTCAAGCAATTCCAGATGGTCAATCGCGATTCAGAGTTTGTGTCAATGTCGCGGTCGGACGTTCCGTGCTCGACAAGAATGCAGCAGCATGCCGTGTATGGTAGGTGATAGGCAGGATTGGGGTACCTTGTGGCAAGTGATGATAGGCTTATACGACGCGCTCGACTTCGCCGTCGCCATCGCCATCCAAGAAAAGAAATCGAAACCACAGGAAATCCTGCCTGGGAGATAACAGTCAGCGCTACTGTGACCCGATTCATCTCTCGCATATCACCTGTCAAAGATCTGGGAGCAACAGTGCCTGTCAGTGCCTTCTGGGCGTGTTATGCCAACACGATCCAATAGCGCATTTGTTGTATAGTAACCCAGACCTTGCTTGTGCTGGATGGCTGTACGACCGACGCCCATGCAACGAGAGCTTGAAGTCGGCCAGACTTGGCAGGAGATCTTCGATATCCAGTAGCAAGCTCAACTTCGTTTGGCCAGTCGCCACAAGTCGAGTACTGCTTCGTAGGCAGCAGCCTGACCTACTTTGTCTCAAGGATAAATGGACCTGGTTAGTCGAATCATCAGAGGGCGCTAGTTATAGAATTCAACCCTGGTGCAAGGACTAATCGGAGTTCACCTGACGCCGATCGCGCATGCGCAAATCAGTTCGATGGCTGCTGGTAGCATAACGCAGAGTACACGGCTTGACGTCTCAACATTGGTCCAGTCCACCATAGGGGCCAGGGGTAAATGCAGATACTCTTATCACGTTGACACCAAGCTCCTGTTTGCCAGCTTCATCGGCGCCACCTATACCGGTCTGAGATGTCTTGCTCACCATGATGCTGTGCTCTAGGCGCCAGGACTATTGCAGAAGACATTGTGCACCATCAGTGTGTGATAGACAGGTACCAGGCTGGATGCAAGAAGCTTTGATCACGAGACTCCTTCCAGTCGGCAAGAAAGTCCAAGACTAAAGCAAAATCGCTATATCCCGCATCCCGATGTCCTTGCCAACGAAAGAAGCATTGGGGCATCGAGCGAATCGTAGTAAACAGACTTCCGCAAGACAATATACCAAGTTACACCACCTGGCACCAAGTCTCAGAGCAGTTGAAGTAGATTAGGAGGTCTTCGTGGGGCTTAGCCATAATTCTTTCGATTCGACTCGGACGGCGGAAATCCGATGCAGCACTGTAGTCGACGAATGCGGAGTCATGATACGCAAGGACGAAATCTCAGGATGTTTGCTACTTCAAGATGTCTCCGAGGAACCGGGATCCGGTCTAAAGCAGGCATGAGCAGTTGGACGTTGGTACACGGAGATTCATGTCGAATTCCGGAGCAGCAACTGTCCGCAGACCGCCTTGGAGAACGTAATAAACCTTTAGTGTTCGAGATGGTTGCTGGAGAGTCGCTGACAGGCCTGGCGCATGGTTCCAATTGGAAAAGCAAAAATATTGTGGCGGGCTCAGAAAGAGCGGAAAGCAGCGTGCAGGCCTCACCGTCCGAGCTACCTTGCGTATGC
>LFZO01001191.1:2910-14314 GCA_001578225.1 Pseudocercospora musae | reverse complement strand
ACTAGCTAGGTCTATACTAAGAGTAGTATGAAAATTGTTAGTTAGAACGTAAGAGGAGCTTGCGTAGTACTAGCGAGGTACTAGCGTAGTACTAGTAGAAAGCTTAGAAATAGGGGAAGTTTTTAGGTAGACTATAGACACTACTTATATACGGGCTACCTAGTTGCCGACAACAACAATTAATACGTTCTTAGGAATACGCTAGACCTGCCTAGCAACGTTACTAGTAGCAAACATGAAAATTCTACTATATAATAACGAAGAGTTTTCGCGTAGTAACGAGCTACCTAAGGTAGTAACGCACGCTAAGCGTATTCGGAGCGCTAGAGGCGCGAGGGAATGCATAGATAGGATAGCTTAACGAGGAGTTAGGTTTGTCTATAGCTAGGGATAGCTATACTAGGAAAAGGGGATAGTTATAAGGACCTCGATAAGGTAAGGTCTCTTACTAAGCCCTAAGTGTACTAAGCGGCGCGCGCTAGGGGCGCATGCTAGACGCACGTAACTCGCATAGCCTTTTTAACCTAGCGCTCTACGCAATCCTTTTAGGAGGCACTTGTTAGTTCTACTACCTACTATGTTATCGGTTAGGCGGGTGTTCTATACGTTGCTACATACCTAGCCCCTAATACCTCTATATTAGCTATTAAGGTATCGCTTAGATTCTTAATTCTAATAAAGTTATATAGTATAACTAAGGTATATATAAGAGCTACCTACGTCTCCTTCTCGAATATAGGACCCTTCGTATCTCTTAAGATCTTAAAGCGCTCCTTTAGTATACTAAATACTCGCTCTATAACGTTACGTAGACTCGAATACTATAAGTTATATAGCTTATTGCTATCTTCTAGAGTCCTATCGCCTATACCCTATTCTTTTAAGTAATAACGGAAGCCTCTTAATAGAGTAAGTATTAAGCGAGTACTTAGATAGCTAGTATTAGTAAGATAGTACTTGTTATCTAGATAGTTAGCTCCGAAGCCTTCTATTTCTCGAGTATATAGTAGTATATAGCTATCGTTTATAGAGCCCTCCTATCTAGCAAGTATATAGGTAAATAGTATATTAAAGTCTATAACTACTAATATATTCTAAGATAGTATATCCTTCCTATTCCGCTATAGTATTTACTTAGTATAAGCTATATATACGAGTACGTAGCTTCCGTCTATTATACCAATATAGTCCTTAAACTATAGATAGAACTTGCCTATATCTCGCTTATTTGTCTCGCTTATAATTATAGAAGGAATAGTATTATAATCTAGCTCTTTAACTATATTATTATATAGCTCTAAGAGTACTATAAGAATAGTATAGAAGGACTTATAGATTATGTCTTTAGATCTATTAAATACGAGGTCTATCTACTAGAAGCCTATCGATAAGCTAACGATTATAAGAAAGTATATTAATCTCTCTATAGCCGTTACCTATTTAGTTAACTTAAACCTATACTTAACTAAGGTATCTAAGAGGATATAGAACGTAGGTCTATCGACCCTATAGTTCTTATAGAGCTTAGTCTTATCTTCTAGTAGCTTAATAGTCTTGTTATAGCCGTCGTCGCTATATTTATATAGTCGTATATCGAGATAATCGTCGAAATACTAGGCTACTACTACGTAGATAGCGAGTACTACTATACGTTACTAGACTAGAGTCGATATTCGGAGGATCGGTCGCGCTTAATATACTACCGCTAATAGTTATATTAAATAAGATACTAAGGATACTATTAACAAAGAAACTACTATAGGTCTAAGCTATATTATAGGTTATATAAGAGTATTATACTAGTATAGGAGGTTAAACTATACCTAAAGCTATATAGCTCGAATTTCTACTAAGCCTATACTCAAATTACGACTATAGGTTACTATACCTTCTATAAGCTATACTATAGGTTTAAACTATATATATAGTTATTAAGTAAAGGATATATTAATAATCTTGTTCGGTTACAACTATAGTAGGTCTACCTATGCTATGCGTGTTCGGTTTGACCTATAGAGGGTAGTATAGCTAACTACGGCACTAGGTATAGGTTGAGCCGAACACCCCCTAAGTGCGTTGTCGATCGAGCTAGTCATGTCGTAGCTAGGCAAAGACATAAAACCAGGAACCCAGAGCTGGATTAAGGTAAACAATCAAGAATCTATCGCCCAGGTGTGGGTCGTCTTCTCTGCGACAACTTCATGCAGCTCGTGAAGGAGATATCTCTGCCGGATGTGGCATCGCCATCCGCGCCGAGTTGATCTATTTAGTGAGCAGCGGGGTTGGCCTGGGACCCCACGGTGGCTTCACAGGATCCGAATAATAAGATTTCCATACCAGTAGCAGCGTAGCAGTGAGATGGATTATAGTGGTCGCATGTCTGTTCTTGGTTGCTCAGCTTGAACGGTAGCAAAGAATATGGTGCCTTGCACGGATCTACACGGCAAGCTTGGCAGGCGACGATTGTGACCAGGATTGAGTTCAGCCTGAGTAATGCTGTGCAGTGGAAGAGACTTGACAGGAGGGCTGCGGGCATTTTCTAGCCTCAAGGCTCGTCTTTTGTCGCTAGTTCTACTTCCTTGGCAAGTTGTTCAGCCTCACCGTTCACGTTTGAGCACTCGCACGTGCAAGTGACGTCGCATTCGCATTCGTCGAATGCATTGCATCTCTTCGTCACCCCGCGTATACGGGCAATGTACCTTCGTATTAATTGTTGAGTTTCAGGCGGTAAGTCAAACGCCATACAGGTAGATAACCATGCCGGCACTTCCGCTTTGTACAATCCCGGATCGCTGGTCGCGCATCAGATGATTCAGATCTGCCCCAAGGCCAACCAAGGAGACTGGTTATCCGCGGTTAATGCATCAATCAGCATGTCGGGGAGTATGGAGCAGCACTGCAGTACTTGGGCATGCAAATGCTTCAGGCCGAACATGGTGGCTGAGGCTGAGACATGCAGTGCAGGACACTCTCAGTGACTCAGTGATTCAGTCGCAACTCCCGCTGAAGGTAATAGACAGGAGCTGCCAGGGCTGCCAATTTTAACTCGCCAACAGCCAGGGAAGCTCGTCACATCCTCCATGTGGACCCTTGATTACAGCGGATGCTGAACAGGGAAATAACAGGGCGGCACAGACATCCTTCTCACTCTTGTCAGTATAAAATGTCGTGCCACAAAATGCCTTCACTTCAGATGGCGGCGTCTGCTGCGTCACTTCCCCTACAGAATCGTTGATGAGGATACACCCTCAGACCATCGCTGCCAGTCAGGGACAAACTCTCTCTTCGACATCGATATCGACACCAACAGCAATCAACGAGAAATGCCTGGTCCAGATCCGAACGCCGCTCCGGCTGACCCATATTCTAGAGCCTGGCTTACCTTGATAACGAGAGCTTCATACTTGCCTGGTCTCGTAGTCCTGCTGCATTCTCTCTACAAGCATGGCTCTAGGCACCCGATCATTGTCCAGTATACCGACAGTCTGCCCGAAGACTGCATCAATGCCCTAGGGCAGCTGAAGCAGCTATATCCGTTGTGCAGACCGCAAAAGGTGGATCCAATCGCTATTCCTGATGGACTGAAGCCAGTTGCTTCGCGATTTGCAGACACACTCACAAAATTGCGCGTCTTCGAGCCGATAGAAGGTGAAAGACTTGCAGCTTTAGGCTTCGATCGGTCTCTCGAGCAACTCTGCTTTCTCGATGCAGACATCCTCATCCGACGCAATCTTGATGATGTCTTTGATATCCGCCGCCCAGGTCCAGAGTGGATCGCAGTGCATCCAGCGTGTAGCTGCAATGCCGATGGCGATCCTTTGGCGCCTCCGCACTGGGTCCCCGAGAACTGCCCATGCACACCTCTCAAGCATCCCGAGGCTTTGGATGCGCCGATCATCGAGCCACAGACGGAGGCTCAGAAAGACACGTATAGCTTCATGAATTCGGGAGTCTTTGTACTTACTCCATCGAAAGAGCTGTGGGAGCGAATGGAGCACTTTAGGTTGACTGATCCGAGAGTGCAAACATTCCGATATCCAGACCAGAATTTTCTCGACACTTTCTTCAAGGACAAGTGGATACCGATCGGTTGGCAGTACAATGCCATGAAGACAATAAGGTATTGGCATCCGGCACTTTGGCGTGATGAGGAGGTGCGATGTTTGCATTATGTCGTGGACAAGCCCTGGGAGGCAAGAACCGGAAAAGGCGAGGAGGCTGGATACTTGGGCAAAGATGGAGAAACACATTACTGGTGGTGGCAGGCATTCGATGAGTGGAGGTCCGAGGCGCAGAAGTCTGAGATCGGAGTTGACGTGTTGGCTTGTGTGGAAAGGTACGGCTCCAACTCCTTTACGCTAGATCGTGCTAACAATCTCGCTAGGTGCCTGGTTCCCAAAGATCCGTCTCAGAACCGAGTCGGCGGCAGAGAACTTCTCGAGAGGCTCGGGAAGCTCAAAAAGCAGAAGGACGAAAAGCGCGGCCAGGTTGTCAATGGAGACACGTCTGAAGGGTTAAAGCCAGCGGAACCTGAAAGAAACATGACGAGGACGGACTCGGTCGTCGACAATGCGAAGGCTGTCTAGAGTACTTCTATTGCTCGACGACTGTGTAACTGACCCTCCCAAGATGCAGCCATGTCGGTAGAAATACTTCTCTAGCAGAGCAGGAAGTATGCATCCAGAGAGCTTCACGCTCATCCGCGTCTAAGCTCCAAGCTTGAACGCGATGGAGGCGTTCGAGTATGATAATTCTGGGCCATACCACGTCCCCTCATCTCCACCCGCAAGTTTCTCCTTTTCTGGTCTGTTGGACTGATCGTCGGATGCAACGGCTTTTGTTCCATTCTCATGACGCTGCGGCCTTCGTAGGTCGAATAGGGGCGTTATCAGGTTAGGTATGTCATCGGGTTTCGTTCGCGTATGGTTCCGTCGTTCGCCTGGACGAGCTTCAGGTACTATACCATGATCTTGAGCAACTTCATCGCGCCGAATGGTCGGGATGTAAAGGTGGTCTGTTGTTGTGCATTTGAGCGTGACGGGCGAAGATTCTCGAGCATCTCGGAAAGGAAAGGAAGACGCGGGCCCGCACCTCCCTGAGGCCGAAACCTCTCATCCAATCTTCATCACCAGAACTTCATGGCATCAGACCTGTGAAGCGTCAAGCCATCAACTTCATCTTGGTGGTCCCGATGGAAATCCAGTATGATGGATCCCCAGCTACTGCTTTTCCGCAGGCAGTATTTCCAGCTTCATGAACCTGATTTTCTGGCATGGCCTCCGAAACAACTTCTGAGAGACTCTTCTGTACAAGCATGGCTGTATGCCAAACTCTTTGACGGCGAAAAGAACTCGTATTTGCCGGCAGAAAGGTATCAGTTCAGAGTCTTGAAGCCTCTTGTCTCTAGGATCGAGGAGGCAATTGAGAACCCTGAGGAAGACGTAGGTATTCATCCTCAAAGTCCTCTCTTTTCAACTCACATCTTTCGCGAGATGCGCAAGAAAATATATGTTCTCTTGTTATCATGTTCTGATTTGTATTCTTTTCTTCAGGAGATATCTGATGACCTGATGTCCCATCTTTCATCCCTCGTTGCATCTGACCTCCCAGGAGAGCTCATCGCTGCACAGCAAAAGTCATACGTCACTTTTACTTGTCTACCTCCAGAAGCCTCTATTATAGACGAAGACTATCGCTCCGAGCCTACGATCACTTTGCTGGAGCGCCGGAACCTCATTTCTGGATCTTTGACGACTGGCTTTCGGACTTGGGAGGCTGCACTGCATCTCGGATCCTATCTTCTCTCACGGAGAGGCCAGAGCCATGTCAGGAACAGAAGTGTGCTGGAATTGGGCGCTGGAACGGGATTTCTGGCAATCTTTGCAGCCAAGCATCTAGCAGCGAAGCATGTGACGACCACCGATGGCGATGAGCGCGTTGTCGAAGCTCTCAAAGAGAACCTCTTCCTCAATGGTCTTGATGATGACGAAAAAGTCCTCACGAGTGTGCTACGATGGGGCCACCGACTCAAAGGGACTTGGGTTGAGGAAGACTGCGAAGAGTGGCCTTATGATGTGGTGATTGGCGCAGATATTGTTAGTTTCATTCACGGCATGTTGAGAACGATGACTGACTTCAAACAGACATACGAGAAGACCGCTATCGCAGCTCTCGTTGGCACTTTGAGAATGCTGTTCGATCTGCGACCGGCATTACAGGCACTCATATCGGGTGCTGTGCGAAATGCCGAGACTTTCGAAACATTTCGACAAGCTTGTTGTAAGTCTTCCGAAGACCTTGGATAATTCGAGATGTTGATCTCGTTGCGCAGTGAGGAGCAAGTTCAACGTGAACGAAATCGACTTCGAACCAAAACCTATACACCAACAGACATCACTCTTCTATGCTAAGGCAGTGCCCTTGAAAATCCTGTCAATTACAAATCCTGATCCATGAGATGAAGGCAGCCATCATCCCAGCAACGCGATACCACAGGCACTCGGACTCGGACTCATCTGCACAAAGTCCCTCCGATACCGCCTTTTATGATCCTCAGGCACCCCGCCATCTGGAAGGCACCAGAAAATCAGCATAGTCGTGGTGAATGAGGACAATAGCGGAACGGCTTTGGCGCCAGATGACGGAACGTAGAATCGAGCGCTGGAAGCAGCCAGAAAGATGTGTCCCGATTTCAAAGAGACGCACTGCCAGCCCAGACTTCGATGTCAAGAGCATCGTGACAGCACGCTTTCTACAGCGAGGTACTACTGAGCATTTCAAGCAAATAAGCGGTTGTAGCAGGATCATTGTAGAGCTTTCAGCACTCGCGTCTTGCGCCGTACTATGACCAACTGTTGAAGCCGGTATTTTTCATGTTCTCTCATCGAAGGATTGAGTGAAGTTCGAGTATGCTGGAGGCTTCCCGCAATAGCGCGGAATTTGAGTGGCCGAGATTTGGATCTCAATGAGATGTAACAAAACTTGGAGCATTTGTGTTGAAGACAGGCAAGAAGGCTCACTCACTAATTGCGAACCATAAGAGCTGTCTCGTGGCTATTCTCGTGGCTCTACGAGATGGGTCTAATTTCAGCAAAAAGTTCTTGGGATTCAGGCCTGATACCGACACCATCAAAACGTCACAAAAACAGCAAAAATAACAGATTCAATGCGTCAGAATAGGAATAGCCGAAGGTGGGGCTCGAACCCACGACCTTGAGGTTTGGCATTGGAATGCTAAGAGCCACACGCTCTACCGATTGAGCTACCCCGGCAAGGGGACTGGATGATGACGAAGTACCGTGATAATCAATATATATTACTCAAACTCTTGCCGCGGCAACATGAGTTCAGGGGTCGTCCCGGTAACATGAGGTTGTTAGATGTTCTTCGTTGATGCGATTGGTGTGGGCTCCTGATAAATCGATATGGCATGATGGTGTTCCTACTTGCGCTCGCTGAAAGCCGCGAGACTGCGAGGTGACCATGGCCCGAAGCCGGCCCGCCTATTTTTGTACCATATAGTCGACATCATGTCCTTCTTGGCCTGCTCCGCCTTGTTCTTGTTCCTGCACGCAAGGTAGACGGTAGCGCCCATTTCAGCGAGCTGTAGGGCAAGTCCATAGCCGACTCCAGAAATGGCGCCTGTGACAATCGCAGTCTTTCCAGCAAGATCTTTGCCCTGCGGCTCCAATTTTGGCAGGAAAGGTCCGATGAAGCAGAATAGAACACCGAGAATGCCGTCCCGAAGCCAGGCGATGGTTTGAGCTAGGGAGGCCATTGAGGCTTTGTGAGAATTATACAAAATTTTCTTTCGCTCGCTTGGAAGAGGGACTTGCGGCATGAGAAAAGGCTCTAGAAGTCGGGTTCATGGACTGAGGAAGCAACATGGTTTTGTCTCTCGTCACAATAGTCAAGGCCCACCAGTAGCCCCTTCTCACGCTTGATGAGCTCATGGCTTTTCCATCCCAAAGACATGACAAGCAAGAACGAGGGATGTGGACTATTAGAGGCCCGGGGTTGGGTCCAATGCTCAACTCGCGATCCCACCCTCATTTGGCACCTGTCAACTCCATTCACGATGTTGGACACTGCGCCATCTGTTGCAGCCTTCAAGCCGTTCACCGCCTAACGTTTACTAGCCCACATCAACGTGCTTCGCAGCCTCGCCCTACTCCTGCTCGCTGCTACACCAAGTTCGCCGCGTCCAGGTGCCAACATCTTGGATCTGTCTCGAAACGGGCTGTCGACCGGTTAATGAGATCGGGGAAATTGGATTTTCATGGAAAACCGGTGACACGGACATGCAGAACTCGACATGAATGACAACGTGCAAAGTATTAGTCTAGCAGCTCGCTGAGTTTGCGTGCAAAATGTGACCTTATTATAGCGGGTAAATACTCAAATAGCACACATTGGCATAGCAATTACTCGAATAGCAAGAGGCTTACTCAGATAGCATATATTAGCATAGAAATTACTTAGATAGCGAATATTAGTATAGCAATTACCTAAATAGTACTATACTATTTCTATATCTACGTAGTTTAACATTTTAATAGCCCTACATTATCGAGAGGTAGGTATTCAATATAGTATTCCTTCTAGTAGTTAGTACGATACTAGCTCCTATTGAGTAGCCTATATAAAATAGATAGATACGAGTTTAATTTAGCGTAGATTAAATAACTTATTAGAGAGAAACTATAACAATAATATAGCGAATTTCTATATTCTATACGTTGTCTACTAGATATATTATATATAGATATGGATTTCATATTACTATACTATTCTAACTACTAGACAAGTAGCTATCTCTAGTATTCTTTAGGAGGGAAAAAGCCCTTTACTCCGCCTTCCTAACTTCCTTAAAGCCCCTACCGGTTTCGTACGGTATTAAAAACCTCTACTCTCTATTATGTTATTAGGGATACTAAGCCCTACCCTTGTTTATACTAGTCCTTTAAACATTAAGAGGTTCCCTATATCTCTATTACCTTAACTAGATTATGTCTACTTCCTCTAGTTAGTATCCTTTATTTATTAATTCGTTCCTTTATAGCTTTAAGCTAGGTAGGAGGGAAATCTAGTTTAGGGAATAGGGTAGTACCCCTATCCCTTTCCTCCCTTTCCTCCCTCCCCTTTAAATACGGGTTATTGCCTTTCCTCCTACTTTCTAGTTAACTTCTATATTAGCTCTCTACTAAGCTATAAACTATCTATATTCTTACTTAGTATCTAGTAATATAACCTATACTACTAGAAATTAGATTTCCTATATTAGTTTCTATACTTAGGTATTCTTTGTAGGCTACCTTATATATAGTATAAGGAGTAGTTTGTGTTAGATACCTAGCCTTTAGAACTAGCGTTTATATCCCTAGGATAAAAGCTAGGGCCTAGGGAGCAATCTAGGGCTATACTCCCCTAGGGGCTATAGGCTATAGGGTATACTAAGTACTTTATCCTCTATATTCCCTCCTCCTTTAGGTAGTTATTAAAACCTCCTCTTTAGTTATTCCTCCCTTCTCTTCGGGACAATTAGTCCTAGGTTACTACTCTAGTTCCTTATCCCTAGGGTAGATTTCCTCTCTAGAAAGGTTAGCCTATCGACTCGGTATTAGTTCTTATACTAGTTATAGCCGCGCTAGGCTCGATAAGTAGTCCGGATAGTTTTCTAAATAGCTAGTCGCCTTAGAGCTAGACTCCTTTTACCCGGGCGCCTTGTATTACCTTTCTAGATAGCGTTGGCGAGTAGGAGAGATTTAGCTCTATCGACGCTAACGATAACGTCGTCGTCGCCTCTAGGTTCGTAGCTAGTACTACGTATAGGTACTCTCCTTCGCTAGCTAGATATATTATATAGAAATACTAACTATAATATAGCGAATTTCTATATTCTATATATTGTCTACTAGATATAGAAATACTAACTATAATATAGCGAATTTCTATATTCTATACGTTGTCTACTAGATATAGAAATACTAGCTATATAAGAAAGTATACTTAATACTTACTATCTAAGTAATTACTATACTAATATACGTACTAATATCTTAGAAAATTACTATTTTAGAAATACTAGCTAATATTGCTAATCCGTTACTATCCGAGTAATTGCTATACTAATGTATACTATTTGAGTATTTACCCGCTTATTATAGGATATAGTACACGAGGCTATTGCCTACCGCATTGCCCGGGCTAGCCTTAACTAGAGAATAGGGGCTCGGGCAAAGGCATATTACTTTCTACCTATAGTATCTTATTTCAACGCAATTCCCTCGAGCATTTTTTACCTCGCAAAGCCTATAATAACTATCTCCGGCGCCTTCGACATCGCTATACAAGGGTTTGTTAAGCTTTCTATAGTATATAGTGCTCTAACATTTATTCCCTATCCTATCTCGGCAATATTAGCTTTAAACCGTACTAAGCGGAGATTATGCGATCCCGAACTCAAAACTATTATAAATTAATAGTATAGACCGAGACATTCGTGAATTGCCTACTAAATTATATAAACTATAGAAGGTAGCTAACTAGTCAACCTTTATATGTCCTTGTTAGTAACCCTAAGTTAGTATATAATAGACTAAATAAGTCTATAATAGTAGCCCTAAATTAGTATCCTTAAAAGCTACCTATTATTGTTCCTCCCCTATTACCTTAGTATACTAACTAATATACAACACTTCCCTTTAGTTAGTTAGTTAATAATTACTTGTAAGTTTGCTTTGCTTTATATACTATACATGCTATAGCCTATGCCTTAATAAAGGTTATAAGCTCCTTTAGCTTAACTCTAGTTAGTTCCTAATATTAGATTAGTGTCCTTATTGTCCTTAGATTAGTCATTTTTTCACTTCCTTTAGGCTCTTATAGCCTATTGGCTTGCTTAACTAGGTTAGATTATTCCTATACTTTCCTTTACTTTAGATTGTTCCTATACTTTCCTTCACTTCTTTAAGTAGTTACATGTTTGCTAAATAGCTTGAGTATAGACACTTTACATCCTTAATCTTAGTGCTTATAAGTCTTTTAACCTTTAAGGCTAAACTTAACTTTCTTCTTTCTATACTAACTCTAGCAATATCAAGCAATTTGCTTGTTATCTAGACTAGGTCATATCTTTTCTAACTCTTCAAAAATTCCTACAAAGGTAAGCTAGATGTTAGCTATTGTAGGGATCCTTGCTAACCTTAATAGGATTCATTATGGCTACTACAAACATAACTAATAGTTAGCTCTAGGCTATAGTTAATACTGCTTTTACCTCTAGACTTCATTTAAGCAAGGTTAACCTTAACTAGTATTAATAGATACTTAAGGCCTAGAACCGTAGTAATAGTATTAGTTAGCCTATAAAGCTATCTTCCTAGTAGATAGGTTTCTTTAACAA
>LFZO01001190.1:0-11404 GCA_001578225.1 Pseudocercospora musae | reverse complement strand
GGCTCGATACGCGATTACTAGGTTTATTTTTCGCGTCGCCGATATAGTAACTAAGCTTATAGTCGCCTTAATATAGTTACTAATTACTACTACGTATAGTAGGCTAAGCGGAACGCTTATCTTAAGCTATCTTACGTAGTTATTATAGGATGTTAATATCGAAGTTTTCGTAAGGTAAGAATTAGTAATAAAGCTCTAAATTTTATAACGTAACCTATATAAGGTTTCTAAGGCAATAGCGACCTAGGCGATAGGTAGATACTATAGAAAGAGTACTAAGTAGTACGAAAGTAAAGCTTCCTTTATATAGCCGATAGTATAGCCGGTCTTTTTAGTAACGCTTATATAAACTAGAAAAAGTCCGGATTGCGACCCGAAATTAGTATAGGTCCTAGAACCCGAACCTAAACTAATCGTCCGGTTCCTACTAAGAAACCGAACCTAGATCCAATTTCTTAGATTGTATCTAATCTACTAGGCTATCTAACGCTAGATTAAAGATTAAGAAACTAAGAAGTCTAGAAGATATTCTATATCCTAGTCGTATCTCGTACGCTATACTTCTTAATATAATTATTAAAGCGGAATAACTTCGGATTAGTATCCCTCTTCCTATTATAAATAGGCGGATTAGCTAGACTAGGAGACGAGTCGTTCGTACTATCTTCCGTTATTTCTATCTCCTAAGACTTAACGATCTACTAATCTAGCGTAGTAGATATAGCGCTCTTAGTAGGAGACTCGGTCGAAGTACTAGGCGTAGTACTAACTTATCGTTAAGCCCTCTACTAAGTAGCAATAAGATTCTTAGTCTTAGTAACTATCTCCTACTATTCCTTAACCTTGTCTATAGCTTTCTAACTAGGTATACCTATAGGGGATATACTAGGTTACAAAGGATTCTTAGCCTATAACTTCGTTATAGTAGGTATCGTAGTAATCGGGTCCGTATCGTCGTCTCCCTCGTCCTCCTAGAGACTATACATTTCTACGATTAGCTAGTCGTTCTAGGTTACGGCTACTACTTTAACTACTATAGTAGGGATAGACCCGTCCTTAGTACGTTCTTCGTCTATAAGTTTCCTAATCCTCTTACCTTCGCGCTTAGCGATAGCTACGAAGGTACTATTACCTAGGACCTCCTAATAGATTAGTCTATACCTAGCTTCTAGTAGCGGTAGGATAATAGCTAGCTTCGGAGTATAGAGATCCTATTAGTATAGTATCTACTTACTAGTCTTACTATAGTACGTCTTACTATTTTGCTTGTTTATAAAGCCCCTATCTATAAGCTCCTTCTATACCGGATAGTCGTTCTATATATAATTAAGACTACTATATATCTAATACTTACTATTAAGATTAGGATATATCTTTCTTATACTCCTAGTCCTCTAATTAGTAAAGATATCTAATATAGGCGTATCTAGATAGATATCGTCGGTATCTCCGATAGTATCTAATACTTTCTAAGTCGTACCAAGCTTGTTAGTAGTAGTAACTAATATCTTTAGCTTATTAATACTAAGGGTACGAAACTTGTTAATAAACTAATTGAATTGCTCGTCTTCCTAGCTTAGTAGAGTAACTACTACTATCTTAATAACCGGTAGAGGGGCTAATTAAGACTCTAATAGGAACCTTAGAGTAGGAATAGTAGGCTTAGAAGCGAGATAGACTAAATCGATATTCCTCTTTTCCTCGCTAACGATAAACTTCCTATAGTCGGTAGAGCTATTAATATCCTACTTAATATACTCTAAGATCCTCTTAAAATTATAGAAGGTATTAGGGTCGTTATTAGTAAGCTTATATCTCTAGAAGATATACTAAGACATTAGGCCTAGAAGGCCTTTTAGGAGTAGTCGGGTCCGCTAAGAGTTCTCGAGGTCTTTCTTAGAGATAGTATCTATAGCTTTAACGAACTTGCGAATATACTCCTTTAAGTTATTATCTTCTATACGTAGTTAGGCATATAGGGTCTTAAGCTATAGACGACTACCTTTAACCCTCTAGCTATCGTTCTTATAGTACTCCTATAAGAAGGACTTCTTAAACTTCTCCTAATTAGCGTCTAACTTGTTAGCCTTATTAGGGTAGCCTTCGAGACTCCTAAGCGTAGTATGTAACTTAGTATCTATCGTTTATATAAATATATAGATCTTCTTAGCGTCGGAACGGTCGTTTAGCTTATACTTAATAAGGTTATCCTTATATCGTTCGATATAGGTAGTAGTATTATATCCTTTAAACTAAGGGTTAGAATTACTACTAGGCTCTAGTAGGTAGCGCCTATTAATATAGGTAAACTCCTTCTACTACTCTATTATCTACTACTATAGCGTCTTAAAGGTAGCAAATATAGCGCTATTAAAATCTATATCTAGGCTAGGTTCTAGTACTCGACTAACGCCTAGTCTAGTAGTACTAGGCCTAGTAGTACCTAGCCCTATAATAGGATTATCTATCTTAGTAGGCGAACGTCGTATCTATTCGTTAATTAGGTTAGGTTCCTCGTTAGAGGATATTAATACTAGGCTTAGTCCTATACCGGAACTTATTTAAACGATTATTATATAGTAATAAAATCTTTTTTTGTTTTTACTTTTAGTTTTTATATAAAACGAGGAATGCTATTATACCGCTAGTAGAATAGGTATTCTTATTTTTATATAGGCTTAGGTAGTAATAATCCCTCTAGGGGTTATTAGTCTTAAAATCTCCCTAACTAGCCCTATAGCTAGAGTAAAGTCTAAAGCTCTAGAGGTAGGAGTTATAACTAAGTATTCTTAGAGCTAATAAACTACTAAACAATATAGCGAGGTTATTAGGCAACTTCTTTCCCTATTTCCTCTTTCGGGATACCTTCTACCTTTAGTAGAAGGGCTAAAGTACTATCGAGCTAGGCTACGGATTAGAGTTTAGTAATCTCTAGCCTAACTAGGATCACTTCTCTTTAATAGCCTAATACTCTCGTATTCGTAGTACGCGTCTCGTACTATAATACGGATATAGGTACCTATCCTACTATAGACTTTAGCTAGGTCTAAGTATAGTCTAGGTAATTAGTCCTCGCTACGCCTCGGGATTAGTTAGTAGAATAAGACTAGTTAACCGGAATAGTATCGTATCGAATAGGTAGTACGCTACTATATAGTACTAGTAAGGTTTTAGAGGATTCCCTAAACCTAGAGCGAGTCCTAGAAAGTAATCGACTATCTAGGTCCTAAGCCTTAATAGTTTCTAGGGTTTGTAGCTTTTTAGGGTTAAGGCGATGTCCTTATCTAGGAGGTTACTCTTAGTTATCGCTTTTGTCGAGATCTCCTAAGATACTTTTCGTAACTAGCGCTATAGGTCGTTTATCGCCTCCTACTTATATATAGTTATCCGTACCTAAGGACTACTATTAACCTAATTGCCTAATGCGATCGAGAAGAGATAGTCCTACCTTTAGCTCTAATAATAAGTAGAACCTAAACCTATACATATCTAAGGGCTAGGTAGTATAGGAAGGGACTATAGGTAGTATAACCTATTAGGCTAAGGGAAGCTATACTAGGTAGACTATCTATTCGTAGTAGCTATAGAGGTAGTAGGTAGTAATTAGAGCTCTATAGTAGAGGCATAAGAAACGTAACTAGTAATATATACTAAACGAAGATTAATAATATCTCTCTCTAGTAGGAAGAGGACTATATATACTAATCGAGGCCCCTACCTAACTCGGTAGTTAAGTGTATCCTAGTTACTAGATAATACTAGTTTAGTCGATTTATAGCTAAGCTAGATACTATAAGTATTAAGGATAAGGATATTAGCTCTTTTACTATAGTCTATAACCTAGCTCGATAGTTTAAGGATCTATATAATCCTAACGAACTAGACAATATCTATACTAAGTATCTAAAGATCTATATAAAGTTCTATAGTCTACGCCTAATTAATTTAAAAGATAACCTTACTAATCGGCTCTTTCTACTTAGTAAGAATAGCGATATAGAGGAGGGTTTCGAGGCCTTTCGTACCTTAAAAAGTTAAACAAGGTTTACTACTTCGCTAGTATCTCTATTACTATAGCCCTAGTAGCGTATCTTGGCTTATATACCTTTACGCTAGTCTAGTCTAACGTACTAGTTATACTAGAGCGATTCCTAAGTACGGTTACTCGAGCCTTTAGGTAGCTAGAGATCTTAGAGATAATTGCTAGATAGGATAGTATAGTAGTTAATAATGTCTTCGACTAGGCTAAGGACCTTAAGGAACGAAAGTATAGCCTTATAGATAACATAATTATAGAGACTACGATATATTACTAGTATCTTTATAGCTATCTACTAAAGAAGCAAATAGATATTAACCTACTATAAACCTATAGTATTAGTAACTAGCTAGTCTAATAGAACCTACTATTATAGCTTCTTATAGTTACGCTTCGACCTAATTATATATATAAACTTATCTCTATACTAAAACCTACTAAATTCTATTACGAATACGAGATACCTAAGAAGAGTAGCTTACCTCTAGTAGAGACAATACGCTTAAATAGTAACGTTCTAGAACTAGTCGAGGGCATTAGCGCTAATCGAGTCTATATATTAGTATCCTTCGAGATAGAAGATAAGCTTACCTACTCTTAAGGTATCGACTATATACATAATCTAGAGATTTTCGCTATATAGATATAGAAGCTTAAGGCTTCTAGCCTCGTACTACTAAGCGGATAGGTAGGGGAACTTACTAATAAGTATCTTATACCTAAAGATTTAGAAGCTATAAGCGACTATACTAGTAGCAAGATTACTTAGTAGAACTTAAAGCTACTATTAGAGGGCTCTACTTCGTTTAGTATACTATATCTACCTTATAGTAATATTGTTAGTATAGCTACTCGAGTCTATATAGATCTATACTTTTACTATATTAAGGGAACTAAGGTTAAGAGTTTTAACCTTACTATTATATAGGTTATAGAGGCTTACTATTGCCTAACGCCTATATTTCGCTAAGGTAGTATAATTCTATATACGTTTCTATACGCAATCTAGCTTATAGGCCTTAGTCTAGTAGTAGATATCCTTATTAGGCGTATTCCGTAGTCTAATCCTTCTATGTAAGACGAGGTAAACTAGCTATTCGTAATAGACTATAAGAATCTTAGGAGCTATATTAAGAACTAGAACTAGCGCGCCTACGAGGCGGTTCGCGAGGTTCTAATAATACAATCCGAGATCGAGTACAAGATATATAGTAAGAAGAGCTATAGGGAGGCTATATACCTTATAGACTAACTAGATAACGATAAGGTACTAGGCGAGAACTACGAGAAGTACGAGCTTCGCTAATTAGGCGTATAAGGAACTAACTACAAGTAGAACTAGGAATTAATAGTTCCTAGGAATACGATTAAACGTCTATCTAAGCTAGTAGGCTAAAGAGCTTACCTATTTGTTTTCTATATATATAATCGTAGTATTGTATCTAGTTAGATATCTAGAAAGGAAGGGATATTGTCTAGTAACTAGGATATACTTGCCTACTAAGTTAGGTAGGGGCCTCGATTAGTATATATAATCCTCTTCCTACTAGGAAGAGATATTATTAACCTTCGTTTAGTATATATTACTAGTTACGTTTCTTATGCCTCTACTATAGAGCTCTAATTACTATCTACTACCTCTATAACTACTACGAATAGATAGTCTACCTAGTATAGCTTCCCTTAGCCTAATAGGTTATACTACCTATAGCCCCTTCCTATACTACCTAGCCCTTAGGTATATATAGGTTTGGGTTCTACTTATTAGTATCTAGATACTACTTTCGTAATACCTATTCTTAGTATCCTTCTAGTCCTCTCCTTCCCTCCTTTAGGCTATCCTTTATATCTAGCTCTCTACTTCCTCTATAAGTCTAAATTAGGATAGAAATCCCCTTTCTTAGAGTATTCTAGAGTATATCTTTATAGCTACTTACCTTCTCTAGTCCTTCCTTCTACTAGCCTAGTCTAGGTATACTAGGAATATATATTAGATATTCTAGGATAGGTATCTATTTTAGTAGCTTAGGTTATTAACTTCTAGGACCCTCCTTCTATATAGGTATACTCTAAGCCTAATATACTTAGACCTAATCTAGATAGTAATACTACTTTTAGCCCTTATTAGGCCTTAGTAGACCCTTTAGTTTCCTAGGTACTACTTCTAGTAGGCTCTAGTTCTTCTTCTTAGTAGGGCTATATTTTACTTCTTTTCCTATAGCTTAGATACTATCTATTTAGCTATTAAGGCTACCTTTAGTTTCTCTTTAGTTAGAGTCTTAATTCTATATTTAGATACTTCCTCTAGTATTTCCTATTTAGCTAACTTTAGGATTTAGTCCTAGGCTATATATTCCCTAATCTTATAGGCTACTTTTTCTACTATAGTTTAGACTTAGTAGTTACTAGTTTGTTTAGTATACTATATCCTTGCTCCTAAATATAAAGAATATAGTAAGATAGGTTAAAGAAAGGGAGTTTCTATCCTAATTTAGACTTATAGAGAAAGTAGAGAGCTAGATATAATTTATAAAGGATAGCCTAAAGGAGGGAAGGGGAGGGCTAGAAGGACTCTAAGGATAGGTATTACGAAGGTAGTATCTAGATACTAGTATAATAACTATAGGGCCTACTAGTAGAAAGAAGGATATAAACTAGAGATAGAAGGTTTTTTATATATACTTGTTTTCCTCTTTAGATACTATATAGCTATAAGCTATATAGACTAGATAGCTCTAGAATAGGGGAATAAATTATCTATCTATCTATATAGCTAGTAAGTATAGCTAGTAGTTATTAGGGTTCGTATATAGAGGAATCGGTAAACTTACTAGTTTAAACTAGTATATAATTCTAAAAAACCAAGCTAGAACTAGGAACTAGTTACTCTACTAAGGAATTAAACTATATCTACTTTTCTAGTTCTAAACTAAACTACTAGGGAATCTAAACTAGACTATTCTTAAAAGAATATAGAGTAGTAGATATAGTAGAATAGAGCCTAGTAGTATATCCCTACTTCTCTAAAGAGGTCCTTAATAGATATATAGTATAAGTAGGCCTTCTATAGATCTACTTTCTATATTCTATTAATAGGCTAGTAAAGGAGAGTACCTATACGTAGTACTACCTATAAACCTAGAGGCGATAGTATCGTTAATAGAGCCAAATCTCTCCTATCTAGGATATAGCCTAAGGGCTTAGATAGTATCTAGATAAGAAGAAGTCTAGCTCTATAATAACTAGCTATTTAGAAAACTAGCTATAGAGTTACCTATCGAGCCTAGCGCGGCTATAACTATTATAAGAACTAATACTAAGTTAATAGGCTAACTCCCTTAGGAAGGAAATCTAACCTAGGGCTAAGGAACTAGAATAGTAATCTAGAACTAATTATCCTAAAGAGGGGAAAGGAATAACTAAAGAGGAGGTTTTAATAAGAACTAGAAGAAGAAGGAAATATAGAGGATAAAGTACTTAGGAAATCCTAGTACCTACTAGTCTCCTATAGAAAGTATAGCTCTAGACCTATCTCCTAGGCTCTAGCTCTCCTAGAGGATAATAATAATATTAGTTCTAAAGACTAGGTATCTAATATAGACTACTCCTTATATCGTATATAAGGTAGTCTATAAAGAATACCTAAGTCCTAGGGCTAATATAGGAAATCTAATATCTAGCGCTATAGATTACGTAACGAGATACTAAGTAAGGATAGGGATAGTTCTTAACTAGTTAGAGAGCTAATATAGAAGTTAACTAGAAAATAGGAGAAATAATAAGGACCTATATTAATAAAGGGAAGGAAGGAAAGGAAGGAAAGGGATAGGAGTACTATCCTATTTCCTAAACTAGAGATCCCTTCTATCTAGTCTAATAGCTATAAAAGAATAAAGCTAAAGGATACTAGACTAGAGAAAGTATATATAATCTAGTTAGAGTAATAGAGACATAGGGAACCTCTTAATATTTAAAAGACTAGTATAACCTAGGATAGGATATAGTATCTAGAATCCCTAATAGTAGAAAGGAGAATAGAGGTTTTTAATATCTTATAAAGCTAGTAGGGACTTTAAGGAAGTTATGAAGATAGAGTAAATAGCTTTTTTCCTTCTAAAGAATATATAGAGATAGCTACTTGTCCTATAGGTAGAATAGTATAGTAATATAAGAATATCTATCTATATTATATTAATAGTATATCTAATTAGCTAATAGATACTAATTTTTAGCTATATAAGTATATAAATCTACGCTAATAAATGTAGGAAAGCTAAGTTGGCTAAGCTAGTCGAGGTCTATTTCCCGCGTTTCCCTAAGTAGCGCTAAGCGAAAATTTTCGAGCGCAGGTAACTACTACGCTACTATTACTCTTGGAACGCGCCCGCGGTCCACAATACTTCCTAGTAACACAAGCGATGCCGACAACAATATATTAGCTCGAGAAAGGACTAGACTTTTCGGGGGCAATGCTCCTCCTTATTCTCTGTATTATTCTGGTTTGGATCCAGTCGGATCCATTTTCTCGTCACAATATCAAGAGCTTGCAGATTCAAATCTCTACGGCACCGGAGCTACTATCGCGCACGATCGAGTCTGGGAGAATTGTGCTACTACTTGGGCGATCCGAGGACGATCTCAACAATACGGACCCAAGATACACTACAACAATATTTTTCGGCAAGAATGTGGACAACTTCTCTGGGTTGGAAGACATAATCTTTTCTGGTAGTAGTGATAACAACTTAGAAACGGGCGTTTTCGGCTGGCCAATTGCTCGTCTGGACGATGTTCCAGTAGGCACATATTTCATCAAAGCGTTCCTGAATGTTTATCATGAAAAGGTTACCAGAAGCGACGGCTCCACGGTCAGCCTCAGATTTCCATGTGGAGGAGGCCAACCGCATGTAGGAGGTTCGGGTAGTCTGAGCACGAATGTGCTAAGGGTACACATCGATACAGGCCCACAAACGATCAAGCTTCAGTTCCAGACCATTGTTCCTCCTCCGAACTTCGATGGTACGGAGATAGGTGGATGCTTTCAGGGCAATTACCGTGACCAAGAGTTTTTGAAGTATACTAAGATACGAAGCGACGCTTTGAGCAGATTTTGGAACCGCGACATGTACGTCGGCGCAAGCATACTACTCCCATTTGGCTACAACGCCACAGACAGAGCGAAACGCTATCCCGTCCTTTACTCGCAGTTCCATTGGCTTGGCGGGCACGGATGGTGGGATACAGATACGAGTTTTACAGATGCTTGGTCCAGAGGCATGCTTCCAAAGCAGGGAGAAGAGCCGGAGCGACCAACCCCAGAGCTTATCATTGTCATGTTTAGACATGAGAATCCCTTCTATGACGACTCTTATGCTGTCAACACGCCGAATCTTGGGCCCTATGGTGACGCTTTGAATGATGAGTTGATACCTCATCTGGACCAGATGTTCAACACAATTGCGGAACCGTACGCTCGAATACAAGAGGGAGGCTCTACTGGCGGCTGGGCGGCTGCTGCCAATGTCATCTTTCGCCCCGATCTTTTCGGCGCATGCTTCTCTTCCTATCCGGACAGTCTGGATTTTCACAAGCACCAGAGCAACGATCTGTACGGACAATCCAACGCACACATTCGGGACGGCCTGCCAGCTCCTTCAAATCGAGCGATCGATGAACAAGGGGTCCCATACGTCAGACTCACAGTTGCGGACGAAAACAAGTTTGAGCTCATTTTTGGTACTTCTGGGCGCAGCGCTCTGCAAACGGATATCTGGTTTGCTGTTTTCGGCGTGCAAGGGCTTAATGGCTATCCTCTTGCCGCTTGGGACAAAGTCACAGGAGAGATATTCCCAGATGCGGTGGAATTTTGGAAGCACATGGACCTAACTCATTACATAATTGACAATTGGGAAGGTGAGCGCAACCTGGGCGAAGCTCTTCGAGGCCGAATCTTCATTTACGTTGGAGGCTTGGACAGTTACTATCTCAACGAAGGTGTTGAACAGTTTCGAATAAGGACAACCGAGAAAGGAGGTCCAGACTGGACCAATGTGACAATTCTTCCGGGTGAACTACATGGCGGGACCTATAACCTGTTGCCCAAGTGGACATATCTTGAACTGGTACTAGAATGGGTTGCCGACCACGCTCCGAGCGGGAGAACACCGCTCTCCACTGAATCTACCGCGAAAACTACACGAGGGAATTTGTGGCAAGACGTGTTAGCTTCTGGAGGACATCAAGCCGCCCTTGCTCGCCAATCACCGCCTTATATTGAGCATGGCAGAGATGGAGTGTTCAATGCTAGGGTTGGACTCTGGGATCCGGGTGTCGCACTCCAAGCTCAATGGATTGTCGATGGGAACCAGACTGGTGCACCCTTCGTCGTCAGGCAGGGGCAAGCCATCTCGCATGTCAGAGAAAATATCAAGGAGACATTGGAATTGGTGGTCACTGGAACGAAACAAGATTATGCCGATGATCGGCGATGGAGCAACAGGATCACGATATGAGACAATAGAGCATTCCGCATGTGACAGCCCATATATCGCCGGTGCCTTTTGCCGTGAAGCATCTTTCCCCCCGAGATGGTCGGATTTGAATCAGGACGGAGGCCTATGAATCTATGAATGATACTCCATCCACTAGACTGTGCCAGTTAGAAAGTCCGCAGCCAGAACTTCCTCTACGCCGAAGCTAGTCGCCAACAATAGCAGAAACAGCAGATCGTCATCTTCGGCTTTATTAGTAAGGTCTATAGCACTCGAATAGGGAGTCTACAGTAGCGGCACTATGCTAGGCAAGAGCGTGGAAAGAGACTTTGATATCTTAGCAAGACCAAGCGGCCGACAACACTCGTACGAGCCGGATATAACAACCGATATGGAAAGTGCGGCTAAATACATCTATTACCGGCGGTCGCAGCCACAACGCACGGTCCAGCGAGTACAGTCATGGCTATTCAGAAGACAGTCAGATTTTCTCCACGCTGCCCATCCAGGCTTGTTGGCAGTCAATCAAGGGAGAACATAATCCAGGTTGCAACCGCCATTCAACATGCAGTATTCTACAAGCACCACTCATCACACTCAGCAAAACGACTCATCAACCAAATAATCTGAAACAACATGCATTTCGCAAAGCTTTGCTTCTTAGCCTATGTCGCTACGGTCAGCGGTCACCCCGTCGTCAATGAGTAAGTCTTCTTGGCTGCGAGTAAACATTCGCGTACTACAGATTGAAGCATGCGACAAAGCTGACCTATATATTAGCAATGGCCTCGGGGTGCAGATGCGCCGCGATGTCGTGGATCGCGATGTAGTCGACCGCCGCGATGTCGTCGACCGCCGCGATGTCGTCGACCGC